>QWTY01008425.1:0-24889 GCA_008033365.1 Pseudorectes ferrugineus
CTCACCCCCCCATCCCACCATAACAAAATTCTGAATTTGCATCCATCTGGCTTTCATGGTATTTTCCAGTTCCACAATCTGGGCAGACTTTATGTGCTGTTACATAACTGATAGGATTTTTTTTTCATGGGAAGGATTTAACAGAGCGGCTGCCTTCTGACCACTCTGATTACTTTATTAATACATTATTTTGACTTGTAATAAATAAATTAAAGTTGTTCTCTACCACAGTGGGATAAATTGGTGGTTTTGCAAAAAGGTGTTCAGATTTTTTCACTAGGCAAACAAATGATGAAACAATTAGGTGTAGGTCAAACTTTCAGAATTGAGCAGTCTTAGATTCAGATTAGAGTTTGAAAAGAAACAGGAGAGCAACCATGGACAAATGTGGTTATGACAGTAAAAAGGAAGGGCAGAATTTAAGATTGTTTCTTTTAGTCCAACCTTTTTTTTAAGGTTCACATTGACTGCTACTTGTTCTGAGTGATTCATCTGTGAAATAATGGATTTTATTATTACCATAATTCCAAGAACATGCAGTTGTTTTTTTCCTCCTTTATTTAATCCTTGTGGAATATTACCACTGAAACTAAACACATTCACCTTCTCTCTACATTCAGCATCCCCAGAAAAGCCACTGTCCATAATTCTGCCTCTTTCTTCCAACACAATCTTTTACCTTTTGTTGGTACATGAACATGCACTTCCTAGAGCTACATATAAAGATATTATTATTTGGACATTTACAGACATGTTTCTATAAAACTATCTTGCTTTCCCTTGCTGCTGTATTAGACTTTGTTGTTCCAGCTGGGTTTTAATTTCATTAAAAAAGGCGAGCCTTGATTCAGTGTGAGATTTGTAGAAGAAAAGGACCTGATATTCATGGCTGTAGAAGTCATCTCCTCTCATTGAGGAGAATATCTGTCTTCATGTGGTGGGAAAGACGACTGCCTGGCCTAAACAGGTGACATGGCTTAACCCCATCAGGCAAGTAAGCACCACAGCAGCTGCTTGCTCACTCCCACTACCACTGGGATCGGGCAGAGAATTGTAAAAGTAAAAATGAGAAAAATCATGGGATGCGATAGACATTAATAGGTTGGTAGGTAAAGCAAAAGCTGTGCATGCAAGCAAAGCCACACAAGGGATTCACAGAGTGCTTTCCATGGGCAGGCAGGTGTTCAGCCATTTCCAGGAGAGCAGGGCTCCATCACATGTAATAGTGACTTGGGAAGACAAAAGCTATCACCCAAAATCTCCCCTCTCTTCCTCCTTCAACACCCAGATTTATATATGGACCGTGATGCCACATGGTCTGGTAGGCTCTGTTGGGATCAGCTGTCCCAGGTGTGTCTGCTCCCAGTTTCCTGTGCACCCCTACCCTCCTCGCCAGCATGCAGTACGAGAAGCAGGAAAGGCTTTGGCCATGTGTAAGCCCTGCTCAGCAGTAACAAAAACATCTCTATATTATCAACCCTGTGTTCAGCACAAATCCAAAACACAGACCCATACCAGCCACTGTAAAGAAAATTAACTCTACCCCAGCCAAAATTAGTGCAAGAGGAAGAAAAAGAGAGCTAAAACCCTGTGGCTATAGAGTGTGTTCTCCTACACAGGCATATAAGTCAGCCATCCAGGGTAAAGTTGCTTTTATAAGGAGTTACAGATTTGATTAGAGCACTGAGGGAGAAGCAATTGCTCTCCTTGTGTAACCTACTGTTGTGATGTTCCTAAGAGCCATGTTCATTACTGCAGCTCAGCATGACCACTCAATATTGCCTTTTCTTTTGAAAACAGTTTTAGGAGTCCTTGCTGATCTCAGAATTTTCTAAGAAATAGTAAGTTCTGTAAAATGTAAAATTTTCTGATATTCCCATTCTCTTTGAGCCTACGTCCGCTCCCAAATTATAATTCTCCTGCTTTTTTGTTAAAATGACCCCACTGCAGAGGGGATATCTGGCCTACAGGAAAAATCTGGAATTAAATTCATGTGCCTAAGCATACAGCATTATTGTATTGTGATTATAAAGTAATAAATAGGCCAAGAATTGTTTTTTAGGACCAGCCTGACCAGCAAGAACTGAACCAGTAAAGAAGGAAGGGAAATTCCGAAGGCAAAGTATCCTTACAATACTGAACAAAAGTTGCAGCAAAGCAGATATACATTGGGGTGAATGGCTCCTCAGTGGTCTGCCCATCTCTCTCTGAAAGATAATGTAGAATGATCTTTCTCCTCTTATATATTAAAAAAAATATTTGCCATACATGTCTTATGGAAGAACACCACTTCTGCTTCTTTGTTTGTTGCTTTCTCTACTGAAATGGATACAAATACAACGGTAATTTCCATGTGACAGACACGGTCATCCACAGCTTTCAGAGCACCCGGTGTAGAGGCTGAGAAGCTGACTTTAGTTTTGGGATGGATTGTGGTGGTGCATCCCTGCCCCGCCCCTTCCCCTTCCCAGCTGCACTATGATCTGAGAATCTGAAAATAGAGATGCTCTTGTAGGATCCATTGTGGGCCACTTGTTGGCATCTGAGTGTGAAACAGATACATCAGACTGAATAACAACTCCTCCTTTGCACTTTATTTTCATTATGATTTCAGTAGGACCCCTATGACTCATAAAATAGAGTTCTCAAACAAGATAAATTATGAAACAAAAGAGTTTTAATGCTTTCTTTAAACTGCAAATGCCTCTGGTTAATTTACAGAAGAGTCTGCGTCCTTCACAAGGAACATCCAACATGTATTTTCAAAGCTCTGCTCTCCCTCTCTTTGCAGTTTTAGTGGAGTTAAACTTTAGACACACTTGACTACATGAAATAAATTGGTGGATTATTTAGAAAATGTGCTTCGAAGGTGGGTGAAACATATCAGTTAAAATGCCAGTGAAATAAGTGTGACAGGTATTCACAAATTTGAATGAGCATGTGAGTTAAAAATTAAAATATTTTCCATTGGGAAACAGACGTAGTAACCAATAACAAAAAAAAAGAAAAATTAAAGACAAGGGAATTTTGTAATGCTTCTGCTGTTTCTGTTGCTGATTCAGTAAACATCTGTAAAGTAATTAGTGACTGTATTGTGTAAAACCCAGGACACTGAATTGGCACATCCACTGCTTTACCATAGACTGTGTCAGAATCAGGACCAAGAACAGTAAATGATAGCATATTGGAAGAAAAAAGTTTAAAAAATAATAATAAGAATTAATAAGAGTTCTGGGGTGTCTTTTACTAAAAATAAAAAGCTTTGTAAGCTGACACGTGCAATTACTTCACAGTGACATGCAATTTACATTCAATGCTCAATATTTCATCACTGGTTCAAATGCCTATCAATGTGCCTATGTACTCAAAATTGTTTGTTGATCCCTTACTCTGTTGAACATGAGTTATTGCTTACATACGGAAATAATTATTTAACTGAACAACTGTGTCTGCATCTTCTGAATTGCAAGAAGTGTTAAAATATTATATTTGACATTAATTGCAACAGGTGGTAATATAAAATGCAATAGGAGGAAATTTTGCAAGAACATCAGGAATTTTCTAGAAATGAGCAGGAATAGCAGGATCCATACATTAAGTATTAATTTTTCACAAGCACACAGTTCTATCTGCCCTTATTTTAAAGCAAATAATAAAATATAGACTAGCTTCCAGAATTATTTTGTTTTTTGCTGGCCAAGAGGAGCACCCACTGATAAGCTGTTTTGGTTTGGGGTTCTTTGGGGTTTTTTTTGTGAAGGTAGATTACTTTGAAAGGTATGTGTTTGCCAGAGTATAATAGAAGAAGGGTAAGTATTAGATAAGATAATACTGCTCCAATTCTCTTGGAACTGATTTGTATAGCTGAAGACTCTGGGACACTGCCTAGCATGTTAGAGTCTGTTTTGATTTAGAGAACTGCCTTTACAATTTAAAAAAATATATAATGTAAAACAATCAAAATCCAGGCACCAACAAGACTTCTTCCAAACTTGTGTTAAGATTTAAGACTTTATTTTGAATGTTTAGAACATCACCACAAACACGGAAACTAGTAGACACAAATGACTTCATATCCAGTTTTAAAATAAAATATTTGCTAAAGAAATCGTAACAACACATTTTCATGACAACAATATACCTTAATATTTCATATCAACATATAAAAGTCATGCTTTTTAGATTCATTTTGGCTAGATTGCGTTTTCTGGCTGCTAAAATTCACTGTAGACCTTACATGTTTTAAATATTTTGTATATACATTTCAAACAGGTTATTATAGTAATACCACATTCCCAAATAAAACACAAAATGTAATAAAGCTTTATATTTTCTTTATCTACCTAATTTTTTTTCCGTATTAAAAAAAATAATTCTATATGTAACAGCAAAACAAACATTTTAAACCAGCTCACATGTATGTAAGATATGTAAAATCTAATAATATAAACTAAGATGGCAATGCAAGGGTATAAAATATGCTCTCTTTTGAGTCTGTGGTCCTTGAGTAATATTGCTTCTGTTCTGGCCTTGCTTTGATACATGCAAGTCCATGAAATACTTCATGGCTTATTATGTAGCAGGTGAGGAGTCAACTGGGAGCTAAAGGAAATGGTCCTCAAGCCTAACATTGGCAGCTACTTGTTTTATTTCCATCTTTGCTGTACAATTATTCTATTCTTGCTATGAGGCACATTCAAAAAAAAGTCCAGGGCTAAATTTCAGCCTGTAATATCTTTGCAGTCAGTACATTTTAAGTAATTCAGATCCCCTATATTGTACTTCTGCAAGATATTTTACTATGTAAATAATTCCTCCAGTTAAAGCAATAATGTTAAAAGGTTCTATATATAGATTTTTTTTTTTCTTTGAGATTCTATCATAATTCTATGCTGGCTGCTAAGGCATGTGCCACACGTGATGACCTTTGGCACCAGTGTGTTAGCATCTGAGGGCAACCTCTCTACTTTTGACCTCTATATGTGACCCATTATGCCTTAAGGTTGATCATTTTTCTGATTTTCCAGCTTCATCCATGGAATCCAATGCTGTGACGCTGAGTATCATCAGCAAATTTTTTTACAAACAGAGTCAATGTATAAACATTTATAAAAGTCTTACTAAACATAGTGCTTTTAAGTGTTTTGCATCCCTGATCTGGAAATACTTTTTGATATATTGACAGACTGTCAAGAAAGATGCACTTGGCTGTATGAGTCAAACCAGGCTTCTTTATGTGTTTCAGGAACTACTTAAGAATGTGAAGAGACAGTCCGACAAAACACAGAGTGAGCACTGGACTGTGACAGAGGAGATCTGCGTTTGCTCCTGGGTCTGCCACTATCTTGCTGGACAACCTATGTGTAGTTGTTTCCTCTCTTTGTGCCTCACTTTCACCACCTGAGAAGTTAAGATAATGGTGGTGTCATTTTTGCAAAGTGCTTTGAGATTTATGGAGAAAGAGTGTTGGGTAAGAGCCTGGAATTTACTGTTAATGAAGAGCATTAGCTTTTTGCATGCTCTTTCCAGTTTTCTCTTCTAATGCAATGAAGTAAACACAAAAAAACCCACCTGTCTCTTTGAAATCAGTAGGAGTTTCACACTCAATTCTACTCATGCCAGAATTTCTTCTGACTGAATGACCGAAGTTGTGCTCCTTTCTAGACAGCACTAGTAGGAATTAGTGTGTATACCATTACTCTACCTCTGAAATGTCTGCACGTTTCTTAGAAAGGTGGAAGGTAAGCAAGCAATAACTCTGAATGGAAAAAGGTAGAAATTTTAATGCAAAAACTGCATTTGAGCATCCCCTGGAAGATATTTATAATGCACTAGCATGCAGGCTAATAATATTAGTACTCGACTTCATTTTCCCATGGTTCTTGACATAAACATTTACTAAAAATATGGTAGGCGTTTTTATTGGTTCAAAGCAGTTCCTAAGGTACAAATTGTGACTTATGCAATTTTAATGTATCCTTTAAAAATTGTATGTGCTTATTATATCTTAGATGGCCTTCGTTATCACTAGGATACATACTTCAGTCATTCATATTAGTTTTTAAAAAAGCTTTGGAGAGACATCCAGGACAACTCACATTTTTTACTCTTTTTCCACTTTCAAAGGTTTTGAGAAGAGCAGTTTCCCCTGACAGGATGCTTTAAGTGTCCTGTTTTCTATTCTGAACTTTGTATTGCATTATAACACAGTCCTGACTGCAACTCTTAATATGCCAGATACTGTAGTGCTTATCCCAGAAAACCTCCTTTTAGAGACTCTTGTGGGCACTAACTTTAGATATATATTTGGTTCTATAAATAGTCACAGCAGTTCAAATCATGAGTTTAAATGGCAAATATAAAATACTTCAGACAATATAAAGGCAATAGATCTCATAGTGCAGGAACATAAACCCTTCTAACTGGAATATAGTAATGCAAAGAAGGATCACTCAGCTAATCTGATAATTTGAATAAAAACTTTGTATACTATGCCAACCCCTCTCCAAGGGTACCACCAGTTCAAAAGACATTCCATTCATTCACTAACCACACCATGTGTTCATTTAAGCAGCAGCAGCATTACAACGGAGTCTCTCCCACAGAGGCTTTCGTAGGGGACTCCCCAGTCAGTTCTCCCTGGGGAAGCTTTCGGGTTTTATATGTACACCATTCTATCTGGCATTCTCCACCAAAAAAAAAGTCTGTTCTTCTGAAATATATTCGGGCCAGAAACTCACATCATTCTTGAAGCAATGAGTCCAGAAAAGATGATCTCCAACTCTCTTACAGGGACTGGCTTTTCCACAACCTTCAGTTAAAACACTGCATCACACTAGAAAGAAGTATCATGCTGGGGGGGGTAGAGACAGTATCTATTCCTTTTGACTGCTATCCCCACACTTCCTTTTACTGTGCAATAGTTCATTTATTCAGCTGATCCAAGACTATCTTATGCACACTCTCCAGTCAGTAATGAAAATGGCACAGAATTGTTTATCCACAGGTTTCTTCAAGGAAATGATTAATGCCATCCAGCATGCATTTGTATGTTCTAGGTTTCTTCACAACCATTTCTTTATTTTTCTTCTGACATTACACATGGCTTTCTTTTGCAATTATATGCAAATGCAGATAATATTAAGTTGATTTTCCAAATCTTCCACATTATGTGAATGATGAAAATTCTTCATTTGTGTAAATTACAAAATAAGGTATTCTGGGACATCTTTTGTTTTCTTCCTGATTTACTTTAATTGATTGCGAGAGTACACACATTTTTATTTTTCAGTTTTTTTCATAGCAATTACAGTACCTCATTTTTTCAATTTCCAAATATTTCTTTTAAAACAGATACTAATAAATAGGATCTTGCGTGGTTGTTTTCTGTCTATGGGTTTTACATGCGTATTTTCAGATGAGATTTCACAGCTGACTTCTGACAGTGCAATTTCACATCACCACACATTTGCCTTTCAGCTTCTCCTTCCTTTTCTGTTGCTTGCTTTTTTTGCCATCAATTTGCAAACTCACAGTCCTGCGTTTCTCCAGGTTTAGCAATTCTTGAAATAACTCTTTCACATTGTGGTTCGTCTTGGCAGAGGTCTCCATGAAGGCACATTTCCACTTCTTAGCCATGGCTTCTCCGTCACTGCTCTCTACCTCTCGATTTTGGTTCTCATCATTTTTGTTCCCCACCAACATTATTGGAATGCTTTCTATGTCTCCTTTAATCTGACATATTTGTTCGTAGATTGGCTTGAGTTCCTCCAAGGACTGTCGGCTGGTGATAGAGTAAACCAAAATAAAAGCATGTCCTTTAGAGATAGAGAGACGTTGCATGGCTGGGAATTGATGGCTCCCTGTAGTGTCAGTTATCTGCAGAGTGCATATGCTCTTATCACAGCTGATCACCTGCCGATAGGTGTCTTCAATGGTAGGGATGTAGCTCTCTCTGAAAGTGCCCTTCACAAATCTCAAGACCAAAGAGCTTTTGCCCACTCCTCCAGCTCCAAACACAACTACCCTATAATCATTGCTTTGCTCAGGCATGTTTCTCTGTGTGCCACTTGCTCAGCTAGGGGGGAAAACCTAGGAGAGAAAACAACAAGAACAAGAAGACAGACATTAGTACAGGTACATGTGTAGAGTGCATGCTGTGATACATTTCCCAATAAGAGAAATAAATATGATGTGAGTGATGGCATAGTAGTTGTAGTAATTTAAGAAGTCTTGCAGGCAGTTACAGAATGATTTATTTTAGTAGTAAATTTAGGGTTTGCAATCCAGTCTGGACTGGTAACAAAAGACCATCTTCATCACTTCATGGCTGATTTTAAATTAACATCGTGTGTTTCAGTATTCTTCCTACTGGACTAATATTCACAGAATTAAAAAGTTGCATCTGGGAATTTCAACAAGGCCAAGGCCTGAGCAAATTGTAGAAAGGGAATTACTCTTCTGTATCTAAAATAGATCTAAAATAAAAGTTGAAACAGATCACTGTACAGGTGTATGATAGTCAATTACTCTGAATATTCCAGCTCTTCAGTAAGTTAAGGAATTTATCTCCACTACAGTTCTGAGTGACAACTAAGAAATATTTGTAGATTATTCAGCAACAGCACCTACTGAACTTTGTTTTTAACTCCATGGGAGTGTGTGTCCCATTTCAGTGTGTTTTGCCACTGGCATTTTGGGTCAAAGAGTACATTTTGATAAACTCAGATTGCTCACATTCAGTCTGCCTTTTCATTCCAATATTTATCTTGCAGGAAAGGATATTTGACACGAGACTGGCTATACTTATCAGAGAGGTTCTGCAGACATATTCATAACATTTTAGAGTGGCTTGTATTGCCAAGGTTGGCAAATGCATATGTCAAAGTTCACAAAATTCTCTGATTCCTGTAGTCAGTTCCCTTTGACAAAACATTTATGTAGTAGGACCACAAATATTGATGAAATTGTTACATAATGGAAATGGTAAAGTTTTCACATGTTTGCAAGCTGTAGCTGTTTTAGAATTCATTGAAATAAAGTGAAGATGAATTTGTCCTCCCATCAGTAGCAGCTCAATAGTTACACAGCACATACAAGTCTTTTTATATTTAGTGAGATTTAAGCAAATAAACACTAAAAATTGAACCCTAAAAATTGAAGAGAGTATAGGATATTGTTGCTTTTCAGACCAAATCTAGATATATAAGGGATACATGTGGAAAAAACTGCAAAATTTGCTGTATCTGTACTTGTTCTGAAGGAAATGGGCAGGTTTTATAGGGAACTTTGCCCAAGTGCCTTAATGGCACCAAGCAATTAAATTTGCCTGTTTTAATTTTGCCTGGGTAGCAGTAAATCCAGAACAACCCAAAGAATTTCTTTCCTTTTGAAAGAAAGCCTCCAAGCTATTTCTTCAACGCAGCAGAAGGAGTGACTGCATTGCAGGGGGTGATTTTAAGTTACCTTTTACCTGTCCAGCAGCACAACAATACTGATGCCATAGAGGTATGGCTGTTACTGGACCCCCCACGCCCTTATCCCAGTTGCAAGCTCATGCCAAATTTTCTGTTTCTGCGTTTTGATGCTGTTGCTGTTTGTACCAGTTAGGCTTAAGCTAAGGCAACGCATGCTGCACTAATGTCTTCAGTTTGTTGTTCAAGCATATCCTGATCTTGTTATCCTTCTCGTCCAGGGCATCCTATAGTGTCCTCATTTCAATGTCTGAGTAAGCTGAAAACATCTGTCTTTACATAGTATGTTGGATGAACGGGTTGTACTTCCTCATCTGCCATACCATGGGCAGAATAACCAGTGCAACTGGGGATGCTGATCCCGAGGCAAAGTGCAGAGCTGCCGCAGCTCTGTCTACCCAGCCTGGCTTCAGGCAGAAGGCAGCTTCACCCCTTCCATCTCTCCTGTGCTACATTCACTGTCACTCTGAGAGGCTTGTTTAAATATAGGAAAGATTGATAAATAAGAGTGTTCGTCCTGAGGCACTGAAGCAAAATTGTTTTTCTGACAGCAGAATTCAAGGAATGGAAAGAAAAAGTAGCCTCAGAAAAAATGCTTATGTGTGTGTTTATAGAAGAGGTAAAACCCTCTGAGGAACAAAGAAAATGAGTGAGCAGCTCATGATGTTAAGAAAGAAAGGAAAAAAAGTAGCTGGAAAAAAATGAGGAGAAAGAAGAGGAAGTCTCTTTCAGCATAATGCTGTTCCACTGAGAATAAACCTGTACATAAGAGCTGCAGACATGCAAATTTGGAACAGTCATAGAGCTTCCAGTAGTGGATGACTGCACAGAATGAGCCATCATGAGAATCATAGTTTAATAATTTCTCATGAGTAAAAAGGCAAGAGAGCAAATCTGCAAATTCCCCCTCAGAAAGCGGCTTAAGCACTGCACAATCATATATGTAGCCTATGAACTACAGGACTCGGAGAAAAAATGTACCATGAAAATTTTTACTAAGAAAATCAGTGAAATATGGAGTAGAGAAATAAAATTTTAAAAGCTAACTGAGTGCACTCCTGCTCTATTGCACTGCATACTTGAAACACACTCAGAAATCTGCAAGAAAACTGACACAGATGGTAGCCCAAAAGATAGAACAAATTGAAATGGGGCACCTAATGGCCTGAAGTATTAAGCATACAGAAAAATTCTAAGGGATCCTGAAATAGCATGCTAACAGTCTTCAAAACATAGAAAGTTGTTGCAAAGATGGAGAGTATAGTGGGAAAAAAAAATGAGTGTATGGGCTTACATTGTAAAAGAGATTCACATTAGAAAATAGGAAAACTTCACAGTGGTAAGAATAGCAGACCTATTGTGCAGGGAGATTTTGCAGATATTCTTTAGAAATTACCATAGTATCAAAGCATAATTCCAGGTGGAAGGGACCTGAGTAGGTTTCTGGTCCAGACTGCCTGTCACAGCTGGGTCAGCCACGAGGCCAGAGAAGGTGGTTCTGTCATGTACAGATATGAAAATCTCCAATCTTTCACACAGTCTCTCTGGGAAACATGCTCCAATGCAAAATTACCACCAGGCTGATTTTTTTTCCCCCCTTATGTCTAATCTAAACTACTCTTTCAACTCATACCTGTTGTCTCTCCTCCCAGCATCCATTGCTGTGAAGAGTGTGACTCCACCTTTTTGATGGCTTTCCTGTAGGTGTTGAGGGATACACTTTGCTGTCGCTTGAACTGTGCCTTCCCCAGGCTGAACTGGCCCTGGTCCCTCAGCCTGCAGAGCAGGACAGCGCCGCAGCTCTGGACACCCCGGTGCCCTCATCAGCACCTACTCCAGCTCATCGATGTGTTTCTCCTCCTGGGGGTGCCCAAACCGGACAAACTACATTGCTGATGTCCCGTGAGTGCTGAGCAGAGGGGGATTATCACCTCCCTCAGCCGGCTGGCCATGCTCCTGTTCATACAGACCAGGGCACGGGGGGGCTTTGCTGCAGCCGGGGCACTGCTGGCCATGACCGGGTCACTGCCCAGTACAGCCCCAGGACCGTCTCCACAGAACTGTTTCTTCCCAGCCTGGGTGACTGCAGAGGAGCAGCAACCTGAGTCACTGTTTGGTCTGTCAGTCCTAAAGATCCTCAGTTTTGCCAAAATAAAAATTACAGATTTTTCTAAATTTGTCCTGCTCAGGAAATAAAAGAAGAAAAACAACTCATGCAAGTCTTTATGATCATGCTGGAGAAAGAATTCCCCAAATGTTTTCTATCTTTTTTTTTTTTGTGTTCTCTGTGTGGATCTGGTCAGGCAATCTCCTGCAGTGACAATCATTCTGTATGAATGTGGTGCACTTGCAAACGAATGTTCATTTGTTAATGCTTTTTGTACCACCCTATTAGCGTACTGATGTTTCTTTCTCTTAAAATGTGTTAACTGAGACACACAGGAGGAGAAAATAAAGTATGGCATTATTTCATCAGCTTATGGCATTCTGGCCAGTGAGGGTATGGAAAAATTAACTTGAAAGAAGTCTGACTTTTCAGATGTACAAGATCATTTCTGATTCAGAAAACCAGTCTGTTTCATAATCTGCACAGAAAAAATAGTTGCTTTTTTACATGTTAGAATGGGCTTATTCTGTAATGAAGGTTCATTTGCTGCCTTTGCTACTTTCACAAACTACTTCAGTGAAAACTTACTATCATCCTCTGAAGTGTCAGTTTATCAACACTATCCCTACTTGAAAAGCCAAAGTACTTTTCATAACATACATTCATACCCTTCATTTTGAATTGTCTGATTGCACTGTTCAGCAAACCAGTGAGTCTGTACCTCTGCTGACTTAGCTCTGTTTTCTGCAGGTGCTCTGATAGCACAAGTTAATTGCTCTAGTTCAGCTGCTGCAGGTGAGCTTGATGGGCTATTCACGGGGGCAAACCACTGCCTCCAGTTCAAACTCAGCTGCAGACCTTTATGTTAGTCTGCATGCTTTCCCTAGTTATTTCTGACATGCCAGGTGAAAGGATTTAAGAATTTTTCTGGCAGAAGGATATGGTTCAAGATCTGAGTAATTATGACATAAAATCACTTATTTCTTTATATAGTGGGAAAAAACCATGCATTTTAAACGTTTAAATAAGGTGCCTCATGTTACAGATTATGCTCTTCATAGTTTAAACTCTTAATGTTCTTTGGCTGTCTAATTAATTACATGTGGGTATATCAGCATTTACTAAATCAATGTCACTGATCCTGTACTTAACCACTGGATGTCCACAGTTCTCTCTTATCTTTGACTGGGTTTTTTTATAGTCTAACTTTTCTATCAATTGTATTTACGACTTGCCTGTCATGTTTGTATTTCAGCTACAGATAGCATACGCAAAAGGTATAGGAAGGCTGAAAAATAACATCTGAAAACTATCTACTTGAGTATCGGGTAACATGAGATTAGAATCTCACAGCTGGTGAACTCTTCCTATTTATGTTTGGAAATGGGCACAGAAAAAAAATCAACCTATCTCCAATGTTTACAGTCTTGGGTTTTGTTGCAAGGGTTTTCACCATTTTTGCATTGTTAGACTACCATGAAATGTCACAAGTTGTAAGTTTAGTTGATATATTTTACTAGATTGTATCTTTTAGTGTAACATTCATTTTACAAAACAGTGTGATGTTACCTTTGTTTTCTGGAGTCAGAGTCTTTGATTGCATCTTAACTGATCCAGTTTCTTGAGGTCTTATGGTGTCCTACTGAGATGTCATTCTGATATGAAATTCAGCAATTGTCAGATGCTGTGAATTAATTTCCTGAAAGCTCTTTTTCCTCAGGTAAAACCATCTCATGTCTGTCACGGATTTTTTTTTTTTTTTTAACTCCAAGGCGATGTCTCTGTTTATATTGTCATTGTTATAGTGAAAAACCAGTAAAGTACAAGCAATGCATTTAGTTCAAAATCTTGTCTCAATTTAAATTAACAGTCCATGAGGCTATCCAGTGATGATACCCTTATACAAAGATACAAGATGCAAGGTAAAGAATGTAGCTATAGATACGATGGATTTCAACATGACTGTCAGATTAATGTCCATTTCCCAATATCAAAGGCAAAAAATGTCACATTATTTATATAAAAAAGGGAAAGAGCTCTGCAAGGAACTTTTTCTTGTTTTGCTGATAAACAGGCTTTTCTCAGGGAGTATTTTCACAAGATCTGCTAATGAACATGCACTTTAAGAATGGGGACTTTCCTACTTCCACTGCCTTCATCTTTTCATATAAGACTTGCTTTTTCATTCCATTTCTTCGCTTGTATTCTTTGGTCTTTTCAAGTCAATGGAAAGTTGGACACATTTGAAGATCAAATGATAACTGTTGAAACAGCTTTTTCTTACAACATGAGGTTCTAGTCCATATGGAAAGAAGTTTTTTATTCCCATGTGGAACAAAATGTTCTTTGAAAGTCTGCTTCTTGATGATCAACTAGTGTAAATCATGATTTTTTTTTTCCACTGCATAAATGCAGTAGCAGTTTTTATTTATGTTGTTCTCAACTATAGCTGGAGAGAAAAGCATTTATAGCTTTTCTCTCCAGCTATAGAAATATGACCAGAGAGATTTCCTTAGGAAATGGCATCTTCTACAGAAAAAAAATGCTGTGTCATAAACCTGCTGCTTTTCTCTGACACATTGTCCTTACTGAAAAATTTGCTTGATTATCTGAAAGTAAGGGACAAAATCAGACATTTTTCTTGTTCAATATACTCATAGAAACCAAAAATTCAAACTACAAACTTAATTTGTTTAAACTGAAACAGATTTCATTTTAGAGCTAGGTTCCCTACAACGTTGAAAATGTTTGAATTTGCATGGAAAATTAATAATTTAGAATCTTTAAAATGAAATTTACTTTACAAAATCTTTCAGAGAGGTTCCCTAAGAGGTTTTGTGGGTTTCCTTCATGCTCCTGGCCTAACATAGAAGAGAAATAGAAAGGACAGAAGGCTTTTAGATCAATTTGTTGGATTTTTTTCTGTATTTACAGAAGGAGACTATTGTCCTAAGAACATCTGTATGTAAAGGAGGTAGAATCCAGCCTCTATGCTGTCCTGCAGTCACAGGTGCTGTGTTCTGCTTTAGCAAAATGTCATATTGTCGTCACACTTATGTTGAAAACCTCATTCCCAAAACAGTGCCTTTTCAAAATTGTTTGAAACCCTATAGAACCCTTGGTAAAAGAAAAAAAATCCCACATGCATGGTTGTCACTGTAAGAAAATCTTTACTAGTTCTTTGGCTAACATACAGCCAGCAGATGTTGTGGCAGAAGTAGTTTCGCTAGGCAGGAAAGAACTGGAAGAAGAAAGGGGACATAAGTAGGCATGTTTCCTGTAGGAACAACAGATAGCAAAGGGTTTTTGGAACTGGGCTTAACTAAAGCAGAGTTGCTTGTTGAAGCAGACAGGACTGGTGTCAGAAGAATGAATGACGCAGAAGGATCCATTGATTCCCTTCCCTGCTGAGGGTTCCTGTGCAGAAAATGCAGAAGGTGCTGGACCCGATCCAACAAAGAGCTTTACACATAGGCATACACTGAAATTGTTTGCTCTGTTGTTGCCCGAGAGCTTTCAGAACTAACCCTTTAGTAACAGATATGTACTAATGAACCATTACTGTAAAACAAGATTCAGCTTCATTGAACACACTTACCATGTAAAAAAAACCCCCACCTTACTTTCGTTTAGCATCAGAAATATTATGCTAAATTTATCCAGGGTGGACAGGTGAATACGCTTACCACATGAAAAACCCTTACTTTCATGCAGAAACAGAAATATTATGCTAAGATTATCCAGGGTGGACAGGTGTCCTATTGGTTGTCACTTTCTATTTAGTGGATTGGTTAATCTTAAAACTAAAAAGGGAGAATTTCATGACAGTTCCTGTCTAAATTCAGGCTTTGCTTTAGGCATGTTAGATACTTCATTGATTTATCTATTTGAGCATTTTGGTAAACCAGTGTCTTTTTAAGTGCTTATCATCACAACTCCGAGAGAAATTACTCTGAAGCCTTTCCATATGTATAGTTAGGTATTCATTAATGCACACCTAGAAATAAAAATGTCAAAATAACAGCATTGTATTCAGCTCTCTTTGGAACTGATTTTTTTCTAAGTTTTCTTCCCAAATTAACTAACCAAATACAGTAGTTTTTCCTCAATTTTCAATATATTTAATTTAACCAAGTAAAGATAGAAAGATCAATCTACAACATTGTATGTTTGCCTTTCAACAAGTAGGACATAATGCCATTGGACAGTGCAGTATGATTATAAACTGGAATTTGTCACTCATACTAATGCAGGATCAAAGACTCAGTACGAATTTTCAGCCCCTCTGGTTTCTAGTAGTAGAACCATTTTTGGTATTGAGCAATGACTTTACATGTTGGAATGAACTTCTGCTTCCCCAGAGGTACACTGGAAAAAATAGGTTCTGCCTTATGGATAATGGTATGGTTTTTTAAGTTTTCCTGAATGGAAAAGTACAAAGAACTGAAAAAAACCAACCCCAAACCAAGAAAGAACATTTCCCAAGTAATCATTTTACTTTAGAGGTTGTGGATGATTCTATACATTGTGAGATTCATGACAAAAATCCCAGCACAGGCAACAAGCTATTTCCATATAAATATGTCGATTTACACAGAAGAATAGTTTTCCATTCAGCAGAGGAAACTCTGAAGACAGGTGGACATTTTGCCTTGTAGTTCTCAATTCCATAATGTTAATTTGCGACTGCTTATGTAAATCTTCTGTAGAAGAAAAATTATTAAAGGTTAAGTGCTTGTGACTTCTTATGGTATAACTCCTGTCATTAATTTTCCTTGCTTGACCTGGAAGGATAGCTAGATTACTATCCTGACCAGTGGAATATTTCTGATGCTCTTATACAGCCCAAATAATAATGGCTTAAACTGAACATTTTGCCACTGGTTTGTTGAGCAATAACTTGGGAATAGGTTAATGCAGTGGGTTTCAGGACCCAAAATGATCCCTGACAATTAAATTAAAAGATGTAATATGATTGTTGATATGCTTCCAGACACTAGTAAGAAGCCTGTTCTTCCACTGAAATTTTTCTTCAAATCAGAGTGTTTTGAAAACCAGCAATTAAATTATAAGTGTGGGGTACAATATAATAATAGCAGCTTTCTGATAGTTTATAAATGTTCATCACCCCAACTTGCAATAGTTTCAGTTCTGAAGTAAGACAGGTAGGTTTAGCGTTAAGAGTAGCTTTTTGTCAATTCATGTTTCTTTTCCTTGTAGTATTAAACAAAATTATAAAGATTATATTCCGAAGAATAAAAAATACTGAGTAACACATGGTAGCATTGTAAGGTTTGCGTGTACAGATTGGGAAAGAGGTAATGTTATTTATTTGGGTTAACCACAATATTTTAGCTACTGATAGTAGGTAATATTTGATTATTTAAATAATTAAGTCTTTCAGAAGAGATAAAAGTTGTCAGCTTAAATTTTCAGGGAAAAATATAAAAATAAACAAGAATAAATAAAAAAGGGCAAATGTTCTTTTCTTAGCTTCAGATTAATTTTAAGTAAGAAATACTGGGCATTTTGGGAAGGAAACAACTGCAGTCCAAGAATGAATTTGCCCTTTTCATATGCTTTCTTTAATATGTACGTATTTTGAATGAGGATACTAAAAGGCTGACATAACTTCATTTTTCAGACACCTTTTCAGATTCAACTAAAACCAATTTTATTACATGCAGTCAGGATGATGCTGACTGGATTTTCTGGCCACAGCGTATTGCAGACCTGCATAGCCAGGGAGACTAATTTTAATCTCAGATAGAGAATCTTAACATTCAACTTTAAATTATTTTCTCAAGAGGAGGTGCTCCTGACCTCACTGTGAGTCAAAAGCGCATTTATCACAGACTTGACACACACTTTTTCATATTTTGCTCTTGTCTTTCTTTGATACCCATCTCAAGAATTATTCTGTTACCAATATTTTCTGGTTGAAAACTAATCAATATTTGTTTTCTCAAAAAGGCAAATTAGAGTATGCTCTGTTTCAATTAATATATACAGCTGCATTGACACTCAGGGGGTCTTTTCCACTGCTCTTCCAGCAGTGAGGTAAGATAATTTAATGCATGTTTAATTTTAATGTCACAATAAAAATGCAGTGCAGTATCTGTTTGCTGATACTTGGAAACATTTGTATGTTAAGTAAAAATACCAAATGGAAAAGAAGATTTCCAGAAATATTTTTTCCTGGTACATTTCCGGAAATTGCTCATTTTAAAGGGAAATAAATATTGCTAATATCCAAAATTGTCATTTTTCTTCCTCTATTTAATACTGATTATTGCTCAATTAGTACTAGTAATAAAAAATATTAAGGGGAAATTAACAAACATTTAGAATCAGTCTAGATACCAAACCAGATGTCCCACAGTGAATACTGTTTCAGCTTATGTGTACAAATGTCCTGATACTCACTCAAAGTGTGGGAGATGGAACATTCAAATGCAGCTTGTTATGTATTACAGAAGAGTTACTGAGGAACACTGTGAATTGGATACAATCCAATGTAGTGCATAAATCAAAACCATAAAAAAAAGAAGAAAAGGATAAATTTATAAACATAAGGAATGAGAGAAAAAGGGAATGTGGAATTGAATGCAGTCATTCTGTAGGAGCATCTTTGAACCAGAATAGTGTTTATTGCACATTTATTTAAAAAATTTCATTTTGGGAGCAATAGCACATACTCTGTCACAATGGAAGTCTAAGTCTGATTTTTCACACATGATGCTGGGATCTCATGGGCAGCTGTGTTGGTTAGCACAAGAGACAGCCAGAAAAGAAAGTTATCAGGTGATCCTCAAAGGAAACTAGAAACAGTGCTAGTAATGACTTCAGGAACAGCAGTATCAGTTTATATATAGTCCTCTATTTTTATTGGTACTACAGAGACTGCAGTGCTGGTGTAATATAATCATGACCACTTGGCCAGAAGGAGCCTCTGAACTCCAATCAACTTCCAAAGAGCTCTGCTCTGCACTGTGAAAAAGGGATATTATTCAGCCTGAGGTTCATCAGGGCTTGTGAGTCTGCTGGTGTAAACAATAGTGCAGCACAATGCAGATATATGCTTTCATCTGACTGATGTGAGTTATGTGGAAAACTGTATTTCCAAAGATCTTGACTCACTTGCAAAGGGACTCTTCAGTGCAGACAACTTCCAGAGAAAAGTGAAAATGGTATTTAGTACTGAAAGAGACTTTCTGGATTATCAAATCCAATGCCTTGCCCTTGCAGGCAACCATTTCGCATAATCCCTTCCATCAGGCTACAGCTAAAATGCATTTAAAATGTTTTCTATATATTACTTCAACCAGAATGTAATTTAAGGACCTTGCTGCTCTAATGGTTTGAAACCTTCCAGTCTAAGTGTATTCACAGCTCATTTACACCAATTCATTCTTCTCTCTTACCAGGGATAAACAGCTGTACATCACAGTCATTCCTCCAGATCCATGGGACCATTGATTTGCAGCTGTGTGCTATAACTTGTTCCATGTTTGTACAGTTCTTCATGCAAGAGCCTCAGAAATGTTGTGTGTGGTGTGTGAGAGAGCATGAAGCTTGGAGGAATATCATATTTCATAGCTCCAGAACAATGGCACAAAACCCATTCTGCATGAATTGGGCACTACTGCATTTAGTAAGGACAGATGGACCCCAGAGAGCAGCTCCTGAGCATAACTGAAGTCCATTAGTCAGAAAAGTAAAAAAAGGGAGGGGGAGGGGGGCAAGCCAAAATAGCCATCTAAGGCAGAATTAAAATTGTTGAGACCTGCAAACATTCTAGATAATGGTAAACTGTAAGTCTTGGCAAAGATACAACAGCAATCAGTTTCATCAGCTTCATTTACCTCGAAAGGTGTGGGGGTGTACATAACTGTACACAGCTTACATAGCTGTATGTGTGTGCATTTGTAAACAGGCATATATGTGTTCACTTACTAGGTATTCATGAAAACAGGACATTCAGAAAATTCTTTAAAATTAAAATACATCCAATTTTGTTGCTCCATTCTGTGCTCACCCTTCTGTGGCTGAGTGGTGCAGCATACAGAGCATCCCACATTTCATGGGGAAGATAACAAGAGATAAAGTGTTATCAAATCTGAATTCAGCAGCTCTCAGGCACTTGAGAATGGTCTTTCATGATTGATTTTCTTTCATTCAGTTGGGGGACAGACAATCTACTTAAAAAAAAAAATCCTGCCTGTTAGTGGGATGCTGCAAAGTTGTATCTATCTCAGAGAAAGAAACACCTTGTGTTGTTTTATTCAGACTCCACATTTTTGTATTCTTCTATCAGTTAAGTTAAAATGTAGCTTTCATTTAAAAAACAAAAAAATATTAATCTCTCCTTAAGCCACTGCAGTGGCAGTGCTATAAACTAGGGCAAAATTCAGCACATCGAGTTTTAATGAAAGATAGCTTGAAAAAAAGGTCATTACTAGCATCCCAGCACACAGAAAAATGATACTGTTAACTGGCCAGTATGCCTATGACCAGCGCCTGGCTTCCTTGCTAGCCCCAGTTTACAGCATGCCATGTTCTCTACATAAGATATTAGCTTAGAGCAAATCTTGCAGTTGTAACTCATGCAAAACTCTATCGACTTCAGAGAAAATTTTGCCCGAGAGAGCACTGTGGATTTTGGCTGAAGACAATGAAGACCTCTAATCCCAATGCAAAGCTATGCCTATTGCACAAGATAGCATAGAAAAACAATGGAAAAAAAAACTTACCTGTGTAGGAACAGAAAGCTTCAAATGCTCTTCAGTTTCTGCCTGTCATTGCACCAGCTCTTCTCCCGCTCTGTCCTGGGCTGCCTCCACCAGAAAGGAGTCCCTGTCTTAACCAAGGGGGCTGCAGCTCCGCCGGCTGCAGCTTCCCTTTGCTCCCGGTGTTGGCGGCTGCCCGTCCTCTGCTCCCGCGGCCCCGCTCCCCAGCACCTGGGTCGCGGATAATGCTCTTGTTGGCTGGATCGCAGCCTCTCTCTTTCTGCTTTTACGGACGGACTGACTCCAGCCTCTGCTAGTGCTACTGCCTAAATGGCGACTGCAAAGCTCATCTAAGCTTTTAACTGCCACCTACTGAATAATTGTGGAATATATATATGTATAGGTATATATACATAGAAGCTGTAATTTTCTGGTTTTCTCAATCGATGTAGTAGATTTTTACAATTAGTCTCTAAAGCCTCCAAACATCCTGTAGTTTATCATTTAAAGCTGTAGATTACATTAACCTGTGCTCACAATTCTCCCTTTCTTTCGGCACTGAAACAGAGAACATGCCTGTCTCTTTAACTTAAAAAAGCTTACAAAGCCTTTGGTGAGGCTAATCCCCAGGGCAAAAAACAGCATAGCCCTATTCAGATCAATGGAGCTGTGCTGATTTTTATTAGTTGGGAATTTAATCCCTTAGGTCTCGTATTTATTCACAAAAAAAAAAACCAAACCACAAACCAACAAAAAAACACCCAACCAAACCCAAAACAAACCAGTAGAAAGAAAAATGTGCCTTAAAAAATAGCTTTTGTCCAGCATAGCCCCTCAGAATTTCACTCATCTGAAACAGATTAGATTGTTTTTTTTCCTGACAGCAGTGTAAAACAGGATTCCTGAGGTTTATGGACAAACATAAATTAAGAGGTTTTCTCCACTTTTAATGGTGGGTTGGTTTTTTTGGTAAAAATCCAAAGGCAGAATCCAATGTTTCCTTCAGCTGTTTATTTTTAAAGCAGCTCCCAGCATTTTTCTTTCTAGGCTAGAAGTGGGGTCCACTGAAGGTGTTTGAACTGCCACTGCAGAAAGGAAGCCTAAGTACAGGGTCTCTCTATGAATCTGTGTGAACACCCAGGGAAGGTGTGTGGACCCTGAGATTTGCTCATCTGGTTAGAACATGGTGCTTTAAACACAAGGGTTGTGGGTTCAATGCCACAACAAGTATGTTAAGAGTTGGACTTGATCCTTGTGGGTCCCTCCCAGCTGAGGATATTCTGTGGTCTGTGAGATGCTACCTTTATATCCAAACAGCAGGAGCATGTAGGACTGTGGTTCCCCTAAGCCAGCTGCTAACATGCAGCTGAGTTGTGACATAAGAGGGCTCTATGCCCATCTTGAGGAGCACTGCCCTGTGGAGGACTGGTGGCACCCAGCACCTGTCACAGCAGCAAGGAAAGACTTCAGTTTTTATGCTTGCTGTGACTGACCAGTTGAGCAGCTAGCTCCTTACAGCTGGTGTGATAATTTTTTAATGGCACCTTTGGTGGCATTTAAATATATTTTGTTTGCTTTTTAAAAATGCACTTATTTTGATTGCTTTTATGAAAGATTCATTTGTTGTGTTAACACTTTTGTTGAACACAGAAATGAAGATGTTTCTCCTCTACGTGTGTGTCTTACAGAGTATACGTGTATGAGGATACGTGATGACCTGCAAAATATGGCCTGAGGAAATAATTTGCATTAGTGTGCGGTTCTGCTACAGATTAATCCTAAGCCCTGTTTCCACAGGCTTCTGGGCAGCAAGCTGTGGAACAAACCATGTGCTGCAGGCCTGCTCCTAGATCCTGAGAGCAAAGCCCTGCCTTTGGCTTTGTCACAATTTCTCAGCAATATCTTAATCCTGTATGAGTAGAGAATTAACTAATTGATATCTCAAAATGAAAAAATTGTATTATAAATTAAAAATGGTAGTATAATTACTGCAACGCAGCAAAGGTCAAGCTATAAAATTTATAATATTGCTCAGGGATTTAGCCCGTGATTTTTCCTGATTCTGCCCCATGGTAGCATGGGTTCAGAATCCAGACCCATTTATTCAATAAGTCAAAGTGCTTTTGTATTTAAAAAGAATATGGCTTCTCACTAAATTTCGAAGGTTAACAGATCTCAGTCCTCAGTGAGTGCATCCTTATTGTGAATACACCTTTCAATTTTCCTTAAAAACAGTGGAAACATCTGTAGAATTTTAGAGGCATGACTTGCCACAACTTTCACTCATTCAGTTCATATTACAAGTCTGGGAAAATCTAGTTCTTGCACTGTATTCTAACAGGATGGATGCTCAAACATTAGAAAACATACTCTTTCAAAAGGCTGATTCTTTCCAAAACTGAATTTATTTCAAATAAAAGTATAAATATAGCCTGTCTTCATTCTTTCCCTACCTGTCCAAGGAACTGAAATTTTTCATGTACAGGTTGCAGATATGTACCTCACTGAGAAACAAAAGGTCCATTTTTACAGCTTCCACCTGGGCTCTATCCCACCAAAACCACCACGAGATTTTTCTGATCAGAAGCACAGTACTGAATTCACTGCAAAGGAGTCTTGAGTGGGATTTCCCTGACTGTCTCTGCTGAAAATTAACATGGCAGTTCCTACGTTCAGCAATGGTTTGGTAACATTTCTGCTTTAAATGGCATTGTTCAGGTGTGCCAGTCAAGACAGACTTCCAAAACCTCAGACATGCCTCACCTAATGATATTATTCACGTGTGGTCCCAGCAGAGGATCCCACAGAACTGAACCCAGGTCAGTCCCACACAGGCCAGCAGAGGCACAGCCAGGTAAATATTTTCCTACCCTAAGCTGCAGGGAGGATGCATTACTCTGGATGCTGATGCATGTGAACGTGGGGCAGAATGGACTCTGTTTGTGGTGAAGATCTTCCCTTCTCCCAGTGACACCACAGAGCTCCACTCTACAAAACATGTACCAGTGTGCATCATCTGTTACTGCACAGAAGGGAGAGTGCATAAGGCAAGGGCACAAAGCCCTACCAGAGTATTTCTGCTCCAAGCTTCCCTCACGAAGGAAAGTCTTAGGCAAGCTATGTGATTGTCAGGTTTCTGTGCTGCATCCGAGCTAGAGAGGGCATTTAAGGAAGAAGAGATCTGCTTAGTTAGCAAAATATGAGCTGCCTAAAGCTTGAATGCACATTTAGAACAAACCTGCATGAGCACTTAAAGTACAGCTTTTGAGTCAAAATTCAATCCACGGCCTATATATGGCATAGGAAAATGAGAAAGTCTTCAGTTTCCCTGGAAAAGATTACGATGTAAAACAGTGGCTCACATTTAAAGATTTTCTCTCTTCCAAGGCAGAACAAAATCTTGACAAAGAGAAGCCAGCAGAGAGCAAGGACTAAGCTCAGTTTTGCCTGTTCTTGGGATGGTTTTCCTCCTGTTATCTTCTGTTTCTCTGGAATGCTTTCACTAAACCACAACCTGGCTAAAATATATTCCTCTTCTACATATTTGGAAAGTTAATGCCTTAGCTATGCAATGTCATAAAGAAATTTAGTTCTTCGTTCCAACTGTCCTTCAAAATGGCAAATGTAAATGTATATATAAATGTAAATTTATAATAATACTTTGGTATCTTCCTATACTGTACTTAGTTGTACTAAAAATTAGCTAATCTGTTGTCTACATCATCAGTATGGAGGACACTGCAAAAGATCTTAGGATCAGAAATATTTACTGGAGTTTTTGTCCAACAGGAAGAAATTAGTCTTCAGAAAAAATTATTGTTAAGAATGATTCTCCAGGACAGCTGATTGTCAGCAGTTGATCTTTTAGTGACCTGCAGTAATTAGATTCCTGCCCCACGATTATGATATGGCAGTAGCTACAGGACAGTTTATCATAAAGACCGTATTTTGTATTTGTGCACTGCATCTAAACACTAGGCAACTTCCACCATTTTGTAAATGAAGCATAAAATTGTCATTGTATTTTTAGTGCCTGCATACAGCTTAGAACCTGAAAAACTCAAAAAAAAAAAAAAAAAGAAGATAGCTATCAAGTAACTACTGCATATAATTTTTAAAATATAATTATTAAATTATTTACTGTACTTTTGCAATTCGGCTAAGTGCATCATAGCCAATTTACAATGCACTGGAGCAGGTGACTAACCTGGTAGAATTACATCTTTTGTATAAATCAAATGTGATTAAAACATATGTAGTGTATCAAGCCATAAGTGGTCTACAAACAAACCATGAGATGATGGGACCAAATTCTTCCTGGGTGTAATTGAGGTTCTCATTTATGTTGAAAGGACTCCAGATTACCTCTTGATTTGATTGGATTAGAAAGATGGGTCCTTACCCAACATGTTCAAATGGCAAAGTTTCATATGACAACCAGTGTTGCTCTGTGTTGTGGAGAAAGCACAGGAGAAAGCTTCTGGAGGGGGCATCTTATGCTGCATTATTTTCAGGCCCTGTGAGCAGATAGATGAAATACTGCTTTTGCTAGCTGTGGACTTTTAGCTCTTTTTTTTTGG
>QWTY01008426.1:0-14857 GCA_008033365.1 Pseudorectes ferrugineus
GGTATGTTCTCTGCATCTAGTTTTGACCCTGCATGAAATGCCTCTGTATCCCCCTCAGGCAGTTTATCCAGGACTACACTGCTGTCTATGATCACCGGGTTTTCCGCATACTGGAAACAGTGGCAGTCTTGGATCAGACATTCGTTACCAGCCTGATTCCCACAATCACACAGTCTTTGAAGGATTCAGAGCAAAAACAAGGCCTTGGAAGAAATGCTGCACAGAGGTTTGATTTTTATTTAATATTATTTTTTGACAACGAATAGTAGAGGTTTATTGTCTTGAAAGAAAGCAGTGTTAAGACTGCAGCACAGACACTCAAAAATGAGTGATTTTTAGGTGTGTTCAGCCAGAAATCTCCCTTAACTCAAGCCTTTCATGGTTTTAAGCCATCTGTATTTGCTAAATATTTCCAGAGATATTTTGATACTAGGATCCAGAGACCAGAGTAGAATTTATGTGAAGCCAGGTTGTCTTTACACTGTGTGTTGCAAAACAGAATTAAGAATTCCTTACCCAAAGAATTTTTCTGTTAGTCCCTGTTTTAGAGGACTTTGTGTCATATATAAAATTATAGTATAATCAGGTATGATCTGAGATGCTTGGAAAAGAAATACCCCCAACTTAATTTCAAGAGCTCTCTCATAATCTAAACTTAGAGTTGTGGGTGTCCAGGAAAGGCTGGCTCCGACAGGCACAGCAGGCTCGCACTTCCTCTGTTTGCTCCCCAAGAACTTAGGACAGAAATATTTGACATGTGAATCCATCTGGCATTAGGAGGAAATGGCACATGAGGGGAGCAGCTGTGCAGGGATGGTGGTGTCTCTGGGTGCAGATGCAGCACTGGCCTTTCAGCATTGTTACAAAACTCCAGGAAGCTCTGCCTCGTGTGGCACCCAAGCCAAAAGGGCTCCTCCTGTTAGTGCTGCTCACTGGAAGCCTGCCCATGACTCTCCTGTGGTCTGGGCAAGGAACTGGCCCCAGTGTTTGCATTACTGCACATCCTGGGACTACTCAAAGGGGAGGATCCACGCATGCCTCACGCTGGGGAAGTTTTGAGGTGTGTCAGCAGGGCCTGGGCTATAAAAAGTCCAAAAGACAGAGTTGTGCAAGAATAACTCGTGAGACACTGAAGGATACTCACAGGGTATTAATCTTCCATTTAATGAAAAATGTATTTAATTCATTTGTAATTATATTACTCACTTTTTATTATCCACTACCAACAACTGCATTTGCTTTTATTTAAGAGAATTTGCCCAGGGTCAGCCTGATGTACCGTTATATGCACACGACCTGCTTTTCTACATTATCCTTTGATAATGTATTTCATAGCTAAAATTTTTGTTTTTCTTTTCTTATTAAATATTGTTATAATAAAATTCTTATTAAATATTGTTAATATGGTAACATTCATCTCATTGTCTACAAAACACTGAAAGCAAGCAGGTTGGTTGAGCTTCTTGAAATAGATGCTTGGAGATTACTGAAGAGCTACATTTCTTTTAGCCTCATCACTTAAACTTTATATATTATCTAATCTGTTGTTGATGTTTTCTTAGTAATTTGTATTTAGAATGTGCTCCATTACCCAGCAGCCTGAGGTGATCTATGAGCATTTTATTGTAAGAACACTAATTTTCTCTCTTCAAGAACACCTGATTCTCTCTCTTCAGTCCCAGCCTCTAAATAACATTGTATTAACATATTCAGTGCAATTACTGTAGACATTAAAGTGCAAACCCATCTCTATAAAAGAAGTAAGGTTCAAAAGTTGCATTAAATGCTTATAGTGGTGATGTCTGGTGTTGTTATTGCAAGGAACTAGTAAGGAAACTGCAGTTTTGTTTGCTCAAGTATTTCGTGACAAAAATAGATAATTAGAAAAGACCTAAATGTCAGAGGCAGTACTTCAACAATAATTACACTGTCTAGGTTGGAGAGTATTAGAATGAACTTAAGGTGAAAAGTCTCATCAACACATATGCACTCTTCTGGAAATCCACTTGAGTGACAGTTCCCTTCTGAATTCCAGGTTTATTTTAAAACAGTCATTGTCCTTGGTTGAGGATGGTGGTCTAAGTCTGGGTCAGTGCTGGGCTGCACCCAAGTGCCAGGGACTCACATCACTGTGCTGTGGTGAGAGTCACAGGGATTGCTTAGGCAGAAATGAGAGAGCACACACTGTCAAGTCTGAATGCTAATCTCATCTAGGCCTTGGAAACTGCACGTTTTTAAATGAGGTACTTCTATTTCACAGCAGTTTACTAAACAAGTAGGCTTCTAAGCATCTCCACTACACTTCTAGCCATAAACAATGCAATCCTTATTCTTTCTCTGATCTGGCCATGCTAAAGAGTCACAGCAAACAAAGCAGCTGAATACGTGGGGGGAAGTTACCATGTTTTAATATGCCAATATATAAAAAATGTGTTTGGGAATTACACATTTTTACTCCTAGGATGTGTGAGATTGTTAAAGTAACACATTAAATATTTTTTTTTTTTTTTTTCCCCCCAACAGAGAAGCCTATAAGAGACTCTTATCTTACCTCGCAGAGGCTGGACAAAGTGAGATACAAAAACTGGAAAATGAGACAGATCAGTAGTGTGCTGGTGATTAATCCTTTCCTTGCAGATGTTATGACATTGTTGGTACCTAAAACTACAGACTACGACACACTAGACAAGTTCTTTATCTTTACAATGGAAATACATGTATCAATTTTTGTGTTTGCTTTTTCCCCCAATTTATGTATTAATTTAAAAAAAAAAAACTGTGGTATTCTATTATTGTCATGAATTGGAAGATTAACTCAATATCCTGTTGAATAGCAATAGAAAGGTTGAAAGCTAATTTATTACATATTCAAATATCTATATGAACAGAGCCTGTATTGCAACATACAAGACAGGATTTCAAAGAATTTCACAACTTAGTTCACACTGAATGAGACCTGTCCCTCTTAATAGTGTACTTTTGAAAATCTTATTCAGTCTTTTCTTAAGAAAATCATAATTTTGTAATTTCTAATTTATTGTTTTAGTAGAATGAGAAAAATGTGTGCTCTCTAGTACTCAACTTGTTGAATGCAGTGCATTCACCAGGAGTTGTGCCAGTGTGATAAAGCTTGTGTTAAGAGAGAGCATTTTTTTTTGTAATATGTTTATGTTGCACAGAATGTATATAGCTGTCTTAACCTTCCACCTGTATTAAAACATTTCAATATTTCATATTCCATTGTAAAACTGCTCTGTTTTCTTTGTGGGTAATATAAGAACAGGCAACTTCAGATTTCCTGTTCTTTTCCTTTTCAATGCTATGTTCTTAAAATTAACCCGTAATTTCTAGGAATCCCATGATCTTTTAATTAGTCATGCCACTATTAGTTATCCACTTAGACTAGGTGTGAAAGGTGGGAGGGAAAGAGAGGACGGACTTCTAATGAAAATACTCATCATTTGATGATAGGCTAGTAATTATTCCTGTTTGCCTGGAAAGTTGGATCTTTCAAATATTTTGCTGTGTTATGGGTCTTTCCAGGGTGGATCTAGTTCTGTAACTTTTTCTACATTTTTTTTTTCTAAAGTTCTCAGGAAACTTTCATTAATGGCTGTAGTATCTACACTTTTCACTTCCCTCAGTAATCTGAAGCTTCCTGAAAATTTCTGAAACTACTTACTGGACTTTAGGAGTGGGTTTGCCCTTAATGGCAACACTGGTGAGCAGTCTCTTACTTTTAAAGTTATTCACATTTTAATTTTACAATGTTAACAGGGAGGAAAAATTATTTTTGTGTCTAATAGCTCCACAAAAATCCCTAAAATCTTGTTCAGAGCAGCTTCCCTTTTGTTACAATAATCTTATCAAGTCGAACTAGATAATCTTCTTGCCTAAATCGGCTATCGGTACTTCAGATAATGCAGTAACTAAAAGCCTCTTTAGGCTACTTAATAGTGCAGAACATGGAGGTTCTTTTCATTATGAAAGTGACTTATTGAACTTCCATTGTAGCTTCTCGTAAGCTTATGTACCTGGGAGGAGTTTTATTCATCCCAGGAGGATTCTGCTTCTGAAAAGCTTCTTAAAAAAATATAAAAAACACCCCTCTCCAAGAGAAATTAATTGAGATGCCTTCAAAATTTGAGTCCTACCACACAGTAGATCCCAGAACAGATGTCTGACTGTAGTATTACTTCCTGAAAGTAAAAACTGTGATTTTAAAGGATTGAACAGATATTATAACAAAGCACTTAATGATGTGTTTAGTAGGTTATTAAAGACATATTTAATACTATCTGTCGTGGCTGGAAGTTTCTGAAAAAGCAATAGGACTTTATGTAAATGCATAGCAGCTCCTGGCATATGAGAAACTAATTTAAACAGTTTGGAAATTATCATTCTTCTCTGTCACAAAGTTAATGCAAACAGAAATAAGGCATTTTGCATCATAGTCATCAACCACTGCCAAATGGGTGATGTGGTTTGGTCTCTTTATTTGGTATGGACATTTGCAGATGTGACTGATAGTTCCAATAATATTAATGAGAGGAAGACTTGCAGAGTGCTAGTTTATGCTGACTTACCAAGCATACACCAAAACAGCAGTCCAAAACCAGTTAGGAGGAACGAAGAAAATGCTTATTTTAACTAAACTTAAAAGCTAAAAATATATATATATATAAAAATATATAATGTCTTATTAGATGCTGTCTGTATAAAGGCTGCTTAAGGCAATAAACATTTTTAAAATTAAACCTTTCTATATTATTTTACATTGAACAGTTTGGTTTAAAAGTAAAAGAGGGTAGATTCAGACTACACGTATGCAAGAATTTTTTTATTATGAAGATGGTGAAACACTGGGACAGGTTGCTCAGAGAGGTGGCACCATAAAGTGACAGCCTGATTTCAGCTTTTATAGGCTCTTCCTTTGGCCTGCATTTTTGTAGCACTAGGGCAGCATTTTACTTATTGGATGGTGAGGGTGTCTCCCAGTATGTTATTTAAAAATAACACTGCTTGCAAGGACGGACATTTCCTGCAGTTGTAAATTCCGCAACTGATGGTGAAAAGATCCTGAAAATAAAATTGTAGCTAGAGTACCTAATTCAGAGGAATTTCATCATTCAAACCCATCTATATAATGAAATGTTGGTGGTATTAAGCTATTTTGAATGTTGTGATGGTTTAACCCCAGCCAGCAGTCGAGCCCCACACAGCTGCTCCCCCACCAGTGGGTGCGGGGAGAGAATGGGAAGGGTAAAAGGTAGAAAACTCCTGGGTTGAGACAAAGACAGTTTAATGGGGAAGCAAAAGCCATAAATAGGGAAGGCACACAAATAAAGCAAAACAAGTAATGAATTCACTGCCTCCCAAGGGCAGGCAGGTGTTCAGCCATCTCCAGGACAGCAGGGCCCCCATCACACGTAAAAACGTGTAGCACGTAGCTTCGGAAGACAAACCCATCACTCCAAATGTCCCCTCCTTCTTCCTTCTTTCCCCCACTTTATGTACTGACCATGATGTCACATGGTCTGGAATGTCCCTTTGGTCAGTTGGGGTCACCTGTCCCTGCTGTGTCTCCTCCCAACCTCCCAGGCACCCCCAGCCCCCTCCCCAGCGTTACAGTACGAGAAGCAGAAAAGGCCTTGGCTCTGTGTAAGCCCTGCTCAGCAATAACAAAAACATCTCTGTATTATCAACCCTGTGTTCAGCATAAATCCAAAACGCAGCCCCATACCAGCCACTGTGAAGAAAATTAACTCCACCCCAGCCAAAACTAGCAGACATCTTAATTAATTATTATAACTACAGAATCACTGTTTTTCAGTGGAGTTTTAACAAAATATTTAATTTCAGTAAGCTTTTTCTTGCCCAAGCATGGTGCCCAGTCTGACCAGAGCCTCTTTTCGTTTGGAATGCCAATACTGGTGATGGGAGACCTGTCTGAAATGGAGCCACCATAAGCCTTGCCAGCATTTTCCACACTGCTCCCCTTGGCCAGAGGACTGTTCCAGGATATAAGAGGACTATGTGTGTATATATACTAAGCACCCTTTTTTCCTGCAATGTACAGAACTGAGATCTGAATAGACAGTATTTCATTTTTATATTTCCCCTATTCCAGAATTCAGGATACCAATCACCTCTGACCCATTATCATCCCTATGATATGAAACAGATGTCCAGCACATGATGAACAACGGCAGGCAGAGGGAAGTCTGGCTTATCTTTCCTTTAGTAACCTTAACAAAATAACATGAAAAAAACCCCTTCTGTTCAGAATTCACATGTGACTTCCATTAGTCCCACAAAGCTGTCCCTCTGTTTCATAAGAATTTTACATTTGTTATTGTTATTGAAGAGCAGAAACATGGTAATTTAAATTACTCCTTGCTTTCATTTTCAATGAGAAAAAAAAAGGTGGGGGGGTGTGTTTTTCAATAAAAAAGAGCTTCTGAAATAGAAAAATTCACACCTTTTATGCTGGACTAGAGCAGCAGACCTATGGAAAGAATAAGGTCCTGTGTTATCTGTTGTAATTGAACAGAAGAGGAGCTGCCAATAGCATAAACTGCTTGGTCATCTAAGGAACTTTGATAACTCTGCACTTAAATGCAATATATTTCCCTCAGGAAACAAGAAAGAGGTTTTATTGCGCTCTGGTTTTCCTTCTTTCAGTAGCTTTTTGAAAATTATGTATGCAATGGGTATTTCCAGTTTAATCATATTTTAGAATTTTTAACTATTACTTAAAACTCAAATTCAGTGTAATCAGCCCATCTGTTAGCAATGGTTATAAAATTATGTTGAAGATTAAAAATCTGATGCAGTGTCAATATGTCCTAGCATAATTAAGCTTGTTTTATGATGAATGACTAGGATATGGCTTTTGTCTACTTGAGCAGCTTTAAAGTGGTAAACCTTTTGCAAGCTTAATGCACAAAGTGCAAAGGTATGTACAGAACAACAAAAAAAAATGTAAAAGCTCAGATCCTCTGTTCGTAGACGTGGTATCTTTACAGGCCTTTGGAAATGCCAGCAGAGTAATTCCACATTACAATCAAATTCACTGAATTTGTCAGTGCATCAAACACTATCTTGGCTCTACCCTTCTCCTTGCAGAATGACACCAAAACAGGCATTAAAAATGCAAATTTGCTAAATTCATTATTTGCTTTAGAAAGGCCCAGCATGACCTGCATAGGCACTGGTGGAAAAATTAGCACAGCATTTGCTTATGTGAATTGAGGGTATTGCTAAAAATACTTACTCTGTTCTTCAGTACTTGAAGCATTGCAACATTAACGGTTTAAGCATTTTAATTCTGGCATTACTGTGAAGCAGCTATATATAATCATCTCTATTGGAAAACCATTCTTTATGTGGACACTTTATCCCTTTATAACGTGTCCTAGGGGGGGAAAAACCAACTCATTTTGCAAAAATAGAACTGCATAAGTCCTTTATATACAGTCTACATGCTAAACTTCCTGCAGTCTTCCTCCCCTACAAACTCTGCCTGCAGATGAAGTGTTTTAACCTTGCCCTCTTAATTTATTCTACATTCTAATTTTCAATAAACAGATGCCGCCTCTTTTCGCGCTTGTTTCCACATTGTTCCACATTCTGCCTGGGTTGTTTCTGCATGTGTGAATATTCAATTATCTACTTCTCCACGATTCTGCAACTGATGTACTAAATGTCTGTACAGGTTTGGGGGAGGGTAACTGGGAAAGGCAAAACTTAGACAAATAAGAGTTACAGAAGTTTCAGATCTTCTGAGAGTCAGGAACTTGGCCCAAAAGCTGCTAAATTAAGAAGAAAATCATAAGCCACAATTATAAATTGAAGGATTACAAAAACATTTCTGTACAGAAGCAGAACTGCTGCACACTGGTTCATAACGTGAGTGTTTCTTTAGTCAGCACTTGGGTGTGAAATGCTCAAGAGACACCAAAGAGGCAGAAGAGGCTGTTGCTGTTGCTGCTTCTGAAAATTGGGTACTTTTTGGATTAAAAGCACAAAGCAGCTGATTCCCTTGTGGTTATTTATAGATAAGAAGAGCTGATAACACATTTTAGGACTCAAAGGTAAAGTATGTATACTTTAAATTATATACTTTAATTAAAGCCATATAAAGGATGGAATATTACTCTTTATGGGAGTGGCCTGAAAAAGATCAGAGAACAGCTCTTCAGTACACTCTTTAAGACCTTGAGGCCCAAAGTCTTAGCTGCAGATATAAGTAGCTTTAATGTGTAAATGTAAGGAGTTCAGGGCACAGAATTGCACTCTCTTCCAAACGGGACAGTCAGCTGCTGCATTATTCACTGGTAAGAACACCTCTTTCCCTGAAGCAGCAGTGAGGTCTCACTGGTTGCAACTTGTCCCATTACCTTGCACACTCCCAGCTGGATAAATGACTTATGCTGGCATCTGCTCTCATTGTGATGATCAGACTCTGGCAACAGAACCAGCAAGCATGGAAATAATATTCTTGTTCTGGACAGCTTTAAGGCAGTGTGGAAAAACTGAGCTAAACTGCATGTCAGAGGTACGTACCAAAACCAGTAGGCTGGGTAGGGATGAAGGTTGGGTTCAGAGTTGTATGTTTGCACAAAATGGTACAAAATTTAGAACATCAGAGGTGGATCTGGAGGTCATGCACAGGATTCTGCAACCGTGGCAGTTTCAGAAGCCAGAAATACTCAATGGAAGGATGGCAGAGCGAGGACATGGTGATTCAGAAACTTCAGCTCACCAGGCAGCCTTTGCAGGAGTCCTGCACAGCTGCAGGTGGCAGGTGAAGCCAGCCTTGCTCTCCCATCCTCACTCCTTCCAGCTGAGACCCCACAGCCACAGCAGGGTGCTCTCTATCTGCTCTTGCATCCACACTGTTCCCTTTTCTTACCTGGCAATAATTAACTGGGTTTTGCTCATCTGACAAGGCCTATGAGGCATTTTCTGACTTCAGGTGCAGCAAAGCACCCTCCATCTGTCCTGTAGGTCCTGCAACAAAAGCAGAAAGGAAAGTGTGACACAAAAACTTAAATGACTCAGAGGTTGCTGTGAAAGACCTCTGTAATCAGTGGAGCCTGATGATTAAGAGCCAGAGCAGAATCCTGACACTAATAGGAGCATATGTGTTGTCCTGAGGCTCTGTGGCAGAGGTACCCCTAACCAATATAATGCAGTTGCACAGCTGTTTAGAACTGCCATTCACAGTGCAGACAATTGGTGATAACAACCAGAGCAGTAAAAGTGTCTAAGGGGCAGAACAAACATGATAAATAACTTTCTTGCCTTTCAGACCTCGAACCAAGAGGCACATGCTGCTTTGCATAAGGAAGCTGCCCCTCTCTGCTCCTCAAACCGAGGCCACTGCTGCCACTTTCTGCCACTGCTCAGCAGTCATCCTGATCCATCCTAATCCTTCCCCTTGCTCTCCAGAAGCAGTAGTTCAGAAATTATTCCATAGCTACAGCTGTGGTAAGCTATAAGACTTAGGAATAAAAGCCTCCAAACTAAGCTGAGACAGAAAACATACTTTGCACTATTGTCCAGAAGCGCACTGGGCTTTACAAACAGGAAGTGTCAGTTCTGCCCCCGAAACAAAAACTGATCACTCACCTGGTGTGGTACCTCCGGGATGAGACTCAAAGCCCCTGCACACAGGTTGTGATTATTTTAGCCACTGTCCTCTTGAAAATGAGACAAGTATTCTGTTTGTGTCCCTGAAAGCCACACCTAAGTCAAAGTTTGAATACTTGCCGGGCTTTGCCCCTGCAGCCCACACAGCAAAACGATTTCTGTAAATGGCCTGTTCAGAGAGCTGTTCTTTGCATGCAGATTTCCAGGAGATCAAACAAATTAAAACAAGAAACTAAAATATGTCTTCATGTACAGCCTATCCAGCTCCCTTGCAGCACAGAGAAAAGTCCTGCCTGGATACAGGCGTGTTTGGTGCACAGAAGGAGATGGTGTTAGCAACTCAAGTCAGTGTGCCAGGCAAAGACTGTGCAGCTGCAGCTCTGCTCGAGGCAACGAGAGTGAGAAAGCTCAGAAAAAAAAAAAAAAAAACCCACCAAACCAACCATAAAACATTCTAACCTGATAAGTTTGGAAAAGCAAAGGTGATGTTCCACCAGTACCCTGCCCAGCGGGAGACAGAAATGGTAATAAAGTTACCTCTGTAACCAGATCCTTAAAAGCTAAAAGATGTTTTTGATTTGAAAGCACTGCTCACTGGACAAATCAAACCTGTTCCTGTCCAGCAGGCGCGGGCTACTGCTGCAGCGTATTCCACATGTGGCAGTAGCAGGAGCATCAGCAGGAATTTGATAGGTCTGCTCAGGCAGCACAGTGGCAGGGAGCTGATCAGTAGGTAAGGCAGAGAAGTGCAGAGTATCCAGAAATCAGAAATAGAGAAAGATTTAATTACATGCTTGGTTAATATTTACAAACATTGACATTTTTGTTCAATATGTAAATAAAACACAGAGATAAGAGACAGGGGCTGCAGTAGCCAAGCAAAGCCAAAATATACCGGGTTAGAGTATTTGCTGTGAGCTGGCATATGCCTGGAGAATGGAATGGAGACACACTATATAAACTGAAAGGATAAATAAATAAATATTGACATTGTTCTACACCTGTTTAGCCTCTGGAGACCAGTGATTTGTGGGACCATATGTTGGACAAAATGAGACTGTTCATTGATAATTGTAAATGTGGTGACCCCTTGCAAACTGGATATTAAAAATATTAAGTAAATGGCACATTTTAATTATACAGTAAAGAGGCTGATCTCCACCATTAAAAGACTGCAGCTGTCAGGAAGAATTGATCATATGACAGAAGGTAACATTTATTTGGTAGTAGACCTTGGTAAATGACATCCCAAACAATCTTTAGATTCTCAGACAAACACATTCAGTTCAGACTTGAGTTTAACCATGAGGCTTAATTTTCTTTGCCTTTCAGCTGAGACAATTCTTATCTGTTCCTCATATCCTATAGGGCTTGTTCGTTTTTTATTTTTGTTTTAATCTGTTTTGAAGTATTTAAATTTCAAATGAAGTATTATTAAATGAGAAACTGTAAACAATGGAGTTTGGAATTGGAAGTCAACACATTTGTTATTCTTTTTGCCAAAGGTATCGAGTAAGTTGCATAATTAGCACAGTATTATATCATCTTTGTCAACATAAACAGAGATTTTTTATCGTCTTTGAAAGCGCCACTAGTGAACAACTGAAAGTGCAGACTCCAAAGAGCAGCAGCCCAGGAAGAGCTGAGAGCATCCACAATGCCTGACGAAGTTGCATAAGGAAATGAAGTAGACACGTAGCAAGTAGTCACCAGCAGAAATGCCCAATGCTCTCATGTACCTGCTTCTACATCTGAGGCTGAGGAGAGAAACCGCACAAAGGTTTTGTAGCTTCCTTCCTGCCCGCTGTGATCCAACTTTAAGACAAATGTGTGATGGTAAAGCAGCAGCCCAAGTGGATTGATTCTTCTCACTGACCCAGAGAAACCCTTCTATGCACAGGGTTTGATGTTTTCCCCCTCCACTTCTGGTTCCGTGAAGCACAAGGAATGTGTCACATTGTGCCGATCCTGTGGTGAGGCACTTGCAGAGTCTGAAGGTTGGGGCACGTGAAGTAAGGAGCTGGGAGAAAGCAGGCTGCTATTCCATTGGAAGCGAAGGGGAGCGTAGGCCCATAGAATACCTCTTCCTTCCCCTCCTTGCTAACATCCAGCACCTGCGTGTCAAAGCATACAAAATACTTTTGGGACCACAGAAGAAAGCTGAAACAAATTTGCTGGCACCCACCACATGCATTTACTATTACCTTTCCCAGTGGAAAGGTAGTTTCAGATAATTTTTAGATTATTTATGGATCTGGTGATCCATTTGCTGTTCTCATCACCCAACCCAAAACCTGAGTGCTCAGGCACTCCGGGGCAAACGGTGACATTGGATCTTGCTTCCTGGCAGGAGAAGGTGCAGCCGTGCAAGTGGGTTACCCTGCATAGAAGGGCTCCTGTTAGCACAGAGCACAAATCATCTGTCAGCTCAGTGGTATACAGGGGGCACGGAAGCTCTATGGAAGATGGGAATGCCAAATAAATGACTGACTTAAAGTAAGTAAAGGTATTTGAAAAAAGTGGAATTTTTTCTTCCAAAGGAGAGAGCAACCACAGTTTTCCTCAACTGGAAGATAAAAGGGCTAGTTCTGCTGGTTAAAGCCAGGCACACTGCCAACAGCTGAGGAGGGACAGCACACAGAGCTCTGCCAAATCACTCATTATACTTCTTTTCCCTTTTATGTGGGGACTGTGTCAGGCAGGCTGCCAGTTCACGGCCAGTCTGGGGATGTGGACAAATGTCCATTTAAGAAAGCAAGATCCCAAGATCATTTTTGCTTGTCACTAAGCCGTATTTAAACCCAGGTGCAATACTGCAAAGTACCTGTTGATTATAAATGAGCCCACTGGTGAAGCACAGCTGCTACCTCTATACTGTGCTATTACTCCATCTAAGCATTATATGTCAGCTATATCCAAGCCAGCCTGAATGACTTTTTCCAATAAATTTTTAGGTATAGTATCCAACAACTTGCTAAAACACAGTTATACTAATGACCAGAGCATTTTTTTAACTGTTTATCTTGCATGATCTACTTTTTACAAATTCACGCTACTAAGTGTTCATTGTAAGACCAGCAGCGTGGCAACCTAATATACTCCCTTCTTATGCTAAGCCTAACTTCTAGTCTTATGGGACAGTTTGGAGGTGAAATTCTAAAATCCAGAAAGTTGGAAGCAAATGAAAATGTTGTTTATCAGCAAAAGTGCAGAAACTGAGACATAAACAAGAGTTTCTGTCTGTAACTGCCCAGCTGGTCACAAAGCAATGGCTGTGATGCAGAACTGCTTCACTCAGAGACATGCAGAAAGATAAGAATTCCAAATTTCTGTACCGAAGTACCTGAAAGCCATAGATCTGTGGGTGAGCTGCTTTTATAAAAGATGGGAGAGCGGAAGAGTTTGTTGGACAACCTATTGCCTAGAGCAGGGATCAAAAAACTCCCATTGAAGCTTTAAAGCAGTAAGGAGTAGGGCAGGTCGCAGGCTGACTGCGCTTGGTCAATGAACAACTCATTTACTCTGGCCGCCCTTCAGAAACACAACTTGAAAGAAAAGAAAAATCACAATATAGGCTGAAAAATTCTTAGCCCTGTCATCCATTTCTGCAACCCTATTACTTTTGAACCTGATTGTGTAACCTGTGAATATATACACATTATTTTATCCAAACCTTGCCAAAGGAAAGATAACTTAACCCTGGTTTACTGGAATATCTTAGAGGAATTGCATCTATTGGCTCATCTGGAAATACTTTTAATATCTACAGTATTTCCTCTCTGTTTATGCAGGTTCAGTGACTGCATAAGAAATATCCTTAATCTCTCCACTTCACATGTATTTTCCTTTTTTAATAACAACTGTGCAAAACTTATCCTTGCAAAATTATTGGAAAAGACTTTAAAAGAAACCTAAATCTCTCACCTGGATACATGCCAAAGGCTCATTTGTCCAAATCGAATAGCCACCAACTAAATATATTCTACCATTGTGGACAGCAACTCCAGACTCATTTTGACCTAAAGCAAAGAAGGAAATAGAAACCACTTTCAGTGTTTAATTAACCCTTTTAACACCAAATGCTGGAGTTCTGTAATGGGATGCAAACACTCCGGGCAGTAACTTGCCTGTTTCAGAATTCCCAACATGTCTGAGCGAAGGTGAGGTGTGGGGGCAGTTCCTTGCTCTCAGCAGGAGCCTGGCCCTGTGATGCCCAGAGATAGCCCAGGTGAGCAATAATGTGGCTGTGCAGGGGACCATCTGCTCCCTCCTCAGGTGTGTCACAGGTGACAGGCACGGTCCCCACCTGCCCCTCAGCCGCCATCAGACACGAACACCCAAACAGCCCCAGAGGCTGAGGATGCTGAGAGCGCCGAGTGCCCCTCACGTGCTGCCCACCCCTGTTCAGCCCCGCTCCTCCAGGTGCAAGAGCGGTGAAAATCGCAGGAGCTGCTTTCAATCGCAAGTTCATCCCCATAGCAACGGTCTCGGAACAAGTTTGAAGTTTTGAAGGAAAAATACAGCCTTAAAAAAATCTGCACTACACAGTGCAACAGGCACATTTACTGCCAGTTGCACTGACAGAAAGAAAGGCTTAGACAGCTTCTTAAGGTGCAGGTTGTGGAAACAACCTGCAGGCAGTGGAGAGGAGGCTGCCTCACAGCAGAGCATTTAATGGGACAGGGTCAGCTCCAGAATGAGGAGGGTGCCTGCGGTGCCAGGGTTTTGCAGTTGCAGATCAGATGGCATCCTTCTCAAAGGCTGTCAGTTCCTCCAGATAATAAAATAATTAACTGGTAAGCAAAAGACACATGAAAAACTAGTTCTGTTTGACCGTGTGTAATTCCTTTTTAATCTATGCCTCTCTCCCTAGTGTCCATCAAGTACTCTGATGGCCTGACTTGGAAACCAAGCAACCCTGCTGTTGGTGCTACTCTCAAGAACGTGTCACATGCCTGTCTTGAGGCGTGGCCAGCAGGTTCAGGGAGGTGATTCTGCCCCTCTACTCCACTCTGGTGAGACCCCACCTGGAGTGCTGTGTCCAGCTCTCGGGACCTCAGCACAGGAAGGACAGTGACCTGTTGGAGTGAGTCCAGAGGAGGCCACCAAGTTGATTAGAGGGATGGAGCACCTCTCCTACAATGAAAGGCTGAGACAATTGGGGTCTGTTCAGCCTGAAGAAAAGGCTTCAGGGTGACCT
>QWTY01008426.1:15005-25012 GCA_008033365.1 Pseudorectes ferrugineus
ACTGTGAGGGTGGTGAGGCTGCCCAGAGAAGTTGTGGATGCCCAGTCCCAGAAAGTGCTCAAGGCCAGGTTAGATGGGGCTTTGAGCAACCTGGTCTAGTGGGAGGTGTCCCTGCCCATATCAGGAGGGCTGGAACTAGATGATCTTTAGGGTCCCTTCCAACCCAAATCATTCTATGATTCTATGTCTCTCCCTGGGATTCAAGGGGATACTACATCTGGGAATTGTATCAGGTGGAGGTGAACTTTAGTGGCTTGGGTGCAGGAACACTGAGTTGCAGTGCTTTGCAAGTTCCAACTGTAACAGTTCTTCCTAGTAAATCAAGAAGAACTTTACAGATCCTGTAGTTAACTAAGTGCTCAATTCACTTCTGACTTGACAGAATTCCAACAAGGACACCTCCTTTTGGGTAATTTATTAAGAAGATAATGTTTAGAAATAAGTGAGAGTTAACAGATTTCAGTGAAAGCTTTGCCCTACAATGCCAGCAGAAACCACTACAAAATGATGTTACATGGTAAAGACGCATCAGTCTCTTGTACACTCAAACAGGGAGCTAAACCAATACCACAGGCAAGCTTTTGGAGAATTAAAAAACAGTACTGGTAATATTACGGCAAATTATTTTTGACTGCTTAATTAAATAAAATTTATCTGCACCTTCTTCAAAATTTAATGTACAATGTGCTAAAACAAATGTTTTGTAGACCACTGAATGCCAGAACTGTAATGAAAAGTGTCTTCTTGGCTAACAATGGTCCCTAAATCGGAAGCAATTGTACCAAAGTCATGGAGTTCCACATACTAAAGGCGTCTAAAGGGAAAAGATGTTTCAGTTCAACAGTAGTGAATTCCCCTTTTGTCCAGTGCTCACCTGTCAGCATGTTGAAGCTGCAACGGGTCCACTGGTCGGCGTCTATGCTGTAGGAGTCTATGTGACGGACCAGGATGCGATCGTTGTTGTAGTCGAGGTCGTTCCCACCTAACACGTAAAGCTTCCTCTGGACAGCGGCCATGGAGTGATACACTCTCCTCTGCGGCATCGGGCTACGGCTTAACCACTTATTCTGGGAAGAGAGGGAACTTGTCTAAGCACTGCTCAAAGACACACCTATACTGGTAGTGCAATAAACAGCAGCACAGTACGGGTTTCTTCTCACCCTTGGTCAGGAATCACAAGTGCATATACTTGTTCTGTTCATATGGTAGACGTGTGTTGGTTGTAACACTGACCAAGGACGCCAGACTTTCAACACGTGGTTTACAGTTCTCACATTTAAGTTCATTAATTTAATGGTATTTCTTGCTCTGTATTTTTTTTGTCTAGCTCATCAGGTTTCAAAGGTCTTTTTTTTTCTTTATAACTCAGTAGCAAATTCTCCTTAAACCAGACTATTAGATGTCTCTTTTGTATACAGTGCTAAAATTATCTGTACCAATGAGCTCTGTTATGAGAGAAGAGAGATTCTTCTACCTTTCGTTATTCAGAAGCTTATTTGATCTTATCCTTGGGGAATGAAGCAACAGGAAAAATAATTCCTAAAGAATCTTCTCAAATGATTCATGTATTTGGTTTAGTATTAACCCTTTATTTGTGGGAACTTACAAAATTACAACCTTTTGCATATTTTTCTTACTCATTAACAATATTCAAGAATTTTACGTGTTTAGGGGAAAGGCAAGAAAACATGGAAGACAAGGAATTAAAGCACAGTATTTTATACCTGAGAAAACAATTGCTCCTGCTATGCCTACCAAATCAAACAACCTGGCAACTGATAAGATTAATTTAAGTGGAGGAAGTTAAAAATCTGTGAGGAAATTTTTTGTGATACATGTGCAGCAACTCGAGAGCCTCTAAACCTTCTGCCTTTTAACCTCTGCAATATATAGCTATACATTTCAATGTGTAATAGTTGAATATTAGGCATTAATGCTTGCATTAGTAGTCCAGTCTCTTAACACCAGACTATAGACACCATCTGCTTTGCAAAGCCTGCCTGCATCCCCTGATTATATCTTTAGCTTCCTCCACTGCAGTGCCTGCCAGGTGAGCCTCAAAGCGCTGCAAAGGCAGCGAAACAGAGGGGCCTGGCGGGGTCATTTCTAATAAGCCGGTGTGTGAATACTAATCAGTGGTGGGGAAGCAGAGGTCAGCCCAGCCGGCTTGTTGGCAGGTAGCTGTGTGCTCGGTGGCAGATGGCAGGCATTATCGACTCGCCACAAAGGCCTCGCGCAGGAGCCGGCGCTGGGGCTCCGTGATAGAGCTATTGAGATTCCATGCGAGATGCAAGCAGATGTGATGGTTTCCAGTACCCACCGTAAACAATATGCCAGCAGAATTTTTAAAAAGAGCTTGTGTGTACAAACACGAAGCAGACCTCGTTTGAAGAATGCAAGTGCACAACTGCTCTGTAACTCTTCGCGCGCCAGGCCGGGTTCCTCGCCGTCAGCACGGCACACTGAGGCAGCCCCACCACCGCTATGCTGGGGGGCAACTTCCACGTCAGCAAGTGAGGCATCAAAGTGAAAGGTACAGTAGAGACATGGTATCCAAATGCGTGTCCCCCTCACAAGCAAAGTTAGATTGCTGCCTGTAATTGCTACTTGGATTTAGGACAGTCAGCATTTGTACAGTCCATGATAAAACTGCACCTCAAAAAGAACGAGGCAGGTCCGTCATCTCCTGCTTTCTGCTTCAGGCCCCGTATGTGCTATGCTTTAAAAAGTCAGTGGGAACCACATAGAAGTATCTCCTGGCACAATTTTGTTCCAAATACAGCAATCAAAGCCCCTATCCTACAATCAGAAAAGTCAATACTGTTCCACGTGGGTGTAAATCAGGCTATGCAACTCTGATTGCAAGCTTAGGACTTTTAATTCCTAATACAAGCAAGAGGGCATAACCATGCCCTAACCCTCTGAAATGGTTACTGAGCCATGCTAACCTAATCAAAACACATACATAATGTATGAAATAATCCCTAAAAGATATTTTAGGTGCTTGGGTAATGAAATGATAGGCACCCTTGCAGTCAGCAGAGTAAGTCACGGCCAGGTAGTACAGTTCTCAAAGTATGCAGGAAACAAAAAGGCTCATATATGCAATTCAAAGCAGAAATGCCAATGACAAGGAGCAGTTTTGGGACACTGACTTTGAGTACACATTGCCCAGGGCTGCTGGATTAAAAAAAAAAACAAAAAACAAAAAACCCAAGAACAAGCAAAATAAATACTGATAAATACAGGGGATTTAAAACACATTTCTGTATTTAATCTAAGATACTTCTAATGCCTACAGGCTTAAAAACATAATAAGTTGTTGGGTCTCCATTACTCTGTTAAACTCGCACATCAGTACAAAGTGAATTTAAAACACCACTAATTCAAATGGTCAGTGCTTTTAGCCTTACAAAATCTTTGTATGCATTTGCTAGGAGACCTATTTGAAGCAAAAAACCCCATATATAACACAGATACTCACCTGCTTAGGATCATAGACCATGAGTCTGTTTTGATACTGTGCAGTATTTGTTACTCCTCCTATAAAAGAGTTTATACAGGTTACATTTTTTCATATCAGCAAAGCCAGGACCAAGATCAGGTACAGCAAAATAACGAATTCTAGACTTCATTTGCAGATAATAATTACACTAGATACCACCACTTCTGCTTACATTCCACTGCACTTCTTAATCTGGTTACAAGGGGAAAAAGCCCCATTTGTCAAACATACAGAAACAGAGAATAGCATCAATAAACACCCCCCACACGCTTCCTTTGTAGAGCTAATTCTATGGGCCAAAAATGAGATAAAAATTGATCTGTTTATAAGTAAGTGTGCATTCAGCCTTCATCAAGACACAAAGATAAAACCCATTCCTCTTCCAAGGAACATACATGTGACACGGTTGAAAAGAGGAGGAGGTGGGCTTGCATCACAGAGAAGGAAGAGGTCAGAGAGAAGCTCTGCCTCACCAGGAGCATGACAGCAGATACCACTGCCAGTTAGAGCACAGTGCAAATCTGTGGAACTGTGCTCACCTGTACATTTGAAAGAAATTCTGTACTTAGTTTGTATTATAGAGAGAATATCTCCTGGTTTAGTTGTAAACTTAGGTTGGAAGGTTCCTCCACAGTGACCAGAAACAGCACTACCATTTACTTTCCAATAATAGTCAGGAAAGCATGGTGTAAAGCACCTCAGAAAAGCTCAGAACAGAGTCTGACCCAAGTAGAGGCTGCAAACCAACTATTTACCTCAACACAGTAAAGAGATGTTTAATGCCTGATCATCATCTTCTCATTTTGTTTTAAATGGCAAATTTCACTAAGTAAACATGGAAAACTTCTTCAGTCTGTAATTTTACCTGTGCAAACAAGTTTTTGAGTGTGCTCAAGCCTTCTGGGGACATGGTGTCACTGCAGCACTGCCACAGTTCCCAGTCCCCCTCTGTCACCGTGCTGGGCCCATGGGAAGATGGAAACAGAAATAACGCCTGCAAGCTGCACCTCACCTTCATCCTGCCAGGAGGTCTGAGCAGAACTAGGGCAGGTCAGTGCCCACACACCAGTGACACTCATACTGACAGACAAACTATTTATATTAAGTTTTAATGGCACATGCCAAGAATGGACAAAATCCACAGCAATCAGAGGAAGGATCTTCATCTTAGTTCATTTCATTTTGTTGATGCTTCCCTTTTTGTGAGGGCATACCCTGTTTCAGCCAGGACAGCAGCACAGTGACTTACACTCCTGCTGGCTGAGCTATGGCCCAGTCCCACTAAGGTTGCTGGGTTGGTTTTTCCCCTTTTATCCCCAAGCTCTGTGCTGGGGAATCCTCATTTTGCCAGCCTCCAGCTACGCCGAGGGCAGCATTTTGGTTCAGAGGCATACTGTGATTTTGAAGCAACTCTGCCACTTCCCCCATGTCATTTTAGACTGTAGGCTGGGATTGGTGTGCATTCAAGTTAAACCAGAAGCTCTGCTCCAGATGTGGACCAGCTGTGCTCCAGTTCCTAATGGCAGCATAAGGGTGTGAAATAATAAGTGGTCTTTTGGCTTTGTACCATCTGAGTACTGGGAACATTTGAGCCAGAGGACCAAAACAAACCTAGTCCAAAGCAAAAAATGTGAAGGGTACATGGAGTAAACATAGAGAGCTCGGCACCAAGGTTTTACCTGCTGATCTGCTCCTACTGGGCTGAGCACTTGCTGACATAGAAGTACCCTCTGATCACTCCAAATAACTTGAGTGGTGCCAAGAATCAATAGCAGAAATTAAAAATGTCTCTGTTTTAGAGTCTCTTCTTCAGCTGCAGCAGCAGGGAGAAATGATGCTGTTATTTGGGTGCATCTCTGCAGGCAGCAGCCTGTACTGGGCACCTACCCAGGGAGGGCAGCACAAACTCCCAGCTCAGAGATGCTCACAGGCTAAGAGATAGCTGGGATGAGATGTAGTCTTTCCAAACTGTTTCCATCACACTGTGCCACACCCTGCCCATCACAGCACATGTGAAGTGCACACACAAGAACAGGCATTGGAAAGCAGTGACTGCTCCTGTGTCTGATCTCACCATCTTTAATTTGCCTCTACACTGTTGTGCAGCCTTCACATTCCTAGTGGTCATCAGCCACACACACAAAAAAATTCTTTTCTAATATCTCTTTTGTAATTTGATTTTTTTTTTTTTACATACAGTTATTTTCACTCCCAGCATAATGTCTAAAATGAGACATCAGATTAGTATCTTGAAAAATAAAAAACATAGTTATTTGCATTATCAGCTCCAGAATGTTAAACTACAGGAGACACATTTGAAACACAATGCTGGGTCATACATTTCCATCCTGAAAGGACACCTTAATTTGGGGGGAATGATGTGAAGGAAGAAGAGAAAGAAGAGTGTTGTTTCCTCATAAAATAATAAAATAAGCAAATAAGCAAAATTATTTGCTTCTCTTCACAAAGAGCCCCTCACACCAAGTACACAGCTTACATCTTTTCCCCTGCAATATTGCTCATCTCTGGTGTTTTATCATTACATTCCCTTCACATACCACTCTTCACTTTTAGATTAATCTGCCAAAATGAGATGCTAAGGATTTGCATACAGATTTGACTACACAAAAATAGATCTGGAATTAATAACAGTCTCTATATGTTTTAATTTCTTCTAGACTGGAGTACCCTTGCCTCCAGCAGTATTCTTGGCTTTGAAAGTCATCAAGCTGATTTGTCTGCTCTTAGGTTATGATGCCACATGCTGCTACACTGTCCCCTGCAATCAAAGTGCTCGCAGAGATAGATTCCATGCCTTTCCCTAACAAGTATATTTTATAGATTGGCAGTTTTGATCTCCCCTCCCCAGGGGGATAATCTGCATCTTAACAGGTTTCTATAGATACATCTGTCATTAAATATGCCATCTTATATCTGCATCAATTTTCAAACTCTAGTTCCTCCTAACTTTGAAGTGCTATAGCTAAAGTTTAAAATTTTCTGCCAAAATTCAGATTTAACAAGTCTGCAATGTCCTCTTGAACTATTTTTTTTAAAAATACTCCAGACAGCTGGGAAAGGGCAAAAGAGCAGCAATATGTCTCTTAAAAATAAGAAAAGAAGGGAAAAAAGAGTTTAAATGGTACCAAAAATAATACATACTTTCTCAGAAAAGAAATGGGGTAATTCTGAGAGAATTTCTTAAACTTCTCTGCTGTGTTTTCTATGAGGAAAGGAGAGGACAGAGAGGCATCATAACGAGAGAAAGTATTTAAAAACACAAACTATGCTATTAAATTTGATGTCAGGCAATAACAGCTAATGTGGTAGTAACCCAACAGTTAGAGAAAGAGAAAAAAAATGTCTGGCTGGTTAAATTACAGAAAACATACAGTTTGGTCAGCATTTGCTGTTTTTATAAACAGAGTGATGATTACACCACTTTAACATGAGCAGCTTGCTTTGAGGACTCCAGTTCCTGGGAGGCAAGGAGCACCCTCAGGACAAGACTGTCTTACAGACAGGAGCACACCCTCATGGGAAGGCCATCCTCCAACCCATGGGTTTACAGTGTTTTTACACTGCCACAGTAACTGTCCCTCACTCCCTTGTAGGCTGTAAATATTGTTTTTTAAGCGCTCCAAGACCTGTAAATTTCCAACTCATGCAACAGTGCCCCTCTCCAAGGGGAAATCGCCTGAGAATTCCAAAACACACCTCGCCCATCCCTTTCCCACACTTGGGAAACATTTTGCGTTGTTATAGTCCCCCCAGACACTCCACAAACTGCATGGAGAAACACCTTAAAGACACATACTTCTAAAAAGAGAAGGGTAGGAGGCAGTAGATCCAACGTTTTCCTAAATGACAATTTATAAGCCATATTTATAACATGTCCTAGCAAGGCCCCCATATGACTTGAGAAATCTAATCCAATCGAAATCCCCCAGAAAATATCACAACTCTCTCCGCAGTCCCCAAGCGCTAGGCGGTGTGCGGGAATCCGAGTTCACGGGGAGACGTGTAAAACTACACGTTGGCAAAGAGCTCCCATGTGTGCTCCTTCCAGCAAATCCTGGGAATATATAGCTACCCATGACATGTACCCTAAGGTGCTCTGCTATTTTAGAACAGAAATCTCTCCTCTCTTAGGTGTCTGTGTGTTAAACACAAGATAATCCTTCCTCAACATGCAAACCCGCTGCCTCTGAGTGCAGCCAGCCCAGGTGTAGTGAGGACAGCTGAGCTGCAGCATGTTCTCCCAAGGTAAGGAGTCCCCTGGAAGAGGCCAACAGCAGCTCTGATTAATGCTCTTCGACTCCAGATGCAATCGAGCCACAAGCCCTAGGTTTGTTTAAATCATTAAAGCTGGATGTTTACATTCAATCTAAGGAGAATTAATGCGATCAAACCAATAATGTCCATCACTGAAAGGTGAGAGATCATTTATTTGAATATAGTAAAACTGAAGTCTGTATATATATGGAACATATACAGACTAAGACTGGGCCACTAAGGCAATTTTTATGTACTTGTTAACCTCCCACTCCCAGTAAATCCTGTGCCAGCCACACTGTAAAACTTCACTTGGTTAGATTCTGTAAACTCCTATTATTCCAGATCTATTTTTCATAAAAGAATTTTATAGACATTTACTGAGAAAAAAATCTTTACTTCACAACAGCATACTGATAGTAAGGTCATACTTTTCATCCCAAATCACTTGCAAACTCAGAATAATTCTTCAAGCTATGTTATCACCATCATTTCCTTAGTCAAAATCTCCACTGTTAGGGAAAAAAAAACAGTTAAAAAACCAAAAAGAATCTTGAATTTTGAAAAAAAAAAATTATCTCCTATATTAAATACAAAGAAACTGTTCAGGGTTGGCTTGTTTATCCCCTTCCCCCAAGCTGAGTTTCTATGTGCATGTCAAGATGTTATTTTAGCTGACACACTTAAGGTCAGACAACTCATGCCTCTGCAAAACAACAGTGTAACACTTTGTTTTAAACACGACTTTTCATATGCTAATCTCTTGAGCACCTAAGGCAAGGGGAAGCGTGATTATCCCAAGATGCAGGTGCAGGAATGGCCCAGAGCTGGAGTGCCTGGCAGAGGTTCCCTGCCCCTCGCTGTCCCCAGGGGCACTACACCTATACCGGTGGAGGAAGGTTAACATGTATAGAAAAGGAGGTCTCCAGATTTGCATGGGCACTCCACAGAGGATGCAGGGAAATGGGCATAGTTCAAGTCCTCGCTCTTACGGAAAATATTTCCCCGCTTTTATAGGTAGTGATTGTTAGTAATGTTGAACTCCAAAGTGTTCAGTGTACTTTGTTTTTCTTTCACTGCAATACTTCACTTTTCAAGCATTGTGGCATGAATTCGTTTGTGAAATTGGTCATGGCATCAGATGTTAACTGGGGCCTAGAAGAATCACCTTTCTGTAAAATTTCCAAACCATCTGCCTCTTGCAAAGTCAGTAGAGAGAATTTATTTGTTGTGGTTTAACCCCAGTCAGCAACTCAGCCTCACACAGCCGCTCATTCACTCCCCCACCATGGGACAGGGGAGAGAATTGGAAAAGTAAAACTGAGAAAATTTGTGGGTTGGGATAAAGAGAGTTTAACAGGTAAAGCAAAAGCCACGCACATAAGCAAAGCAAAACATAGAATTAGTTCACTGCTTCCAATGAGCAGGCAGGTGTTCAGCCATCTCCAGGAGAACAGGGATCCATCAAGCATAATTGTGATTTGGGAAGTCAAATGTCGGCACTATGAACATCCCCCATTTCCTCCTTCTTCCCCCAGCTTTATACGACACCACATGGTCTGGAATATCCCTTTGGTCAGTGGAGATCAGCTGTCCTGGCTGTGTTCCTTCCCAAATTCTTGTCCATCCCCCGCCTCCTCGCTGGTGGGGGGGGGTGAGAAGTAAAAACCACCTTCACTCCGTAGAAGCACTGCTCAACAATAACAAAAACGTCCCTGTGTTACCAGGACTGTTTCCAGCACAACTAGCCCAGACTAGGTGCTATAAGGAAAATTAACTCTATCCCAGTCAAAACCAGAATATTATTTTAATAAACTCTCATGTGTATTTTTTTAAATAAGAAAATAAAATGAAGACTGTGGGGGAAAAACAATAAATAATGACATGAATATAAAAATATGGAGCTCAGAAAACTCAAGGGCTGAACCCACTTGTGCTGAGCAGAGGGTCTGACTAGTTCCAGTGTGGAAAAGGCTCCCTCTTTTAATCTGCTTCTGTCAGGTTAAAAACCCCAAAGAGGTGGTAGCAGCTTAGGAGTCCCTCTGTCACCTGAACACCAGCCATCCCCCTCCTATTGCCAGTGTGTACACTCGTACTGTGTTTTGTTTTGTCCATTTTCCTTTCCTGCTGCCTTTGCCATGATTTTATTCTCTATTATTTTTGAATCCTTGTCATATTTGTCCCAAAGGAGCAGCAAAGCAAAGCTGAAAATGAATCCAAATAATAA
>QWTY01008428.1:968-11728 GCA_008033365.1 Pseudorectes ferrugineus
CCCCTCCCCAAAAAACATACAGCAGCTGAATACAGAAAGGTAATGTCCACAAAATTAAGTTTTTCATGCTATTCTACTTTCCAGTGCTCTCCAATCCATGTGCCATGGCCAGGTGGGGAACGCTGAGGTATATTCCAGCAGAGATACCTGCACCCAGAGGAAAATCCATCTCTGGAAGGGCTTTTTTTTTTCCTTTTTTTTTTTGGTTTGGTTTGGTTTGGTTTTGCACAAAGCGAGTGCTGCACAGGAATTTCCCCCAGCTCCCATCGCTTCCAATTGATCCCAGACCACAGATGACGCCCCCATTTTTTAGGCACTTCTTTTACAAGGGAGTTGTCACTTTGCTGAACCCATTTTTGTGTTCTGGCCCACTCCACCCCCGCCCTGGCCCCCAATCAGAGTCAGGGAACAGTTTCTCCTCTAAGTCCAATTGATTCTTTTTTTCCCCCCATGGAAAATTTCCTATGTATAAAATGACAAAGGAAATGTTTAATTAAAGAGGAACAGCCTGACCTGGCAGTTTTGCAAGACAGAAGATGGCTCTTTAGTATTTAAAAGTAATTTCACAATTCAAATTGGACTTTTTTTGAAGTATACGAATGAGACATAAATATAGGCTTATCAATCTGCTTAAAAATTTCATTCACATCATGGAAAATGTTTTTCATTTATTAAAAATATCACATTTGGAGACTAGAAACAGTAAAGTGCATGAAAAGTTTCAAATAGAAATTCAAGAAAATCTTATAGCAGCAAAAAAGCAGAATAAAGAAAAACTTAAAAACACAGACACGACCTTTTCCTATCACTGTGCCTTTTTTTTTTTAAACATTAAGCAGCCAAACAGGTTTTTTTTCAGAAAATTGCATCATGTTTAATGCCTCTTGAGGCACAAGGTTTTGAACTGGCCACCCAGAGCATTAAAAGGAAAGAAAACAAGGATTTCCAACACATCCAAAGAGCATTAACATTTGGGAAGGAACCAGCAGCTTTTTACTTCAGCCCTGACTGACAACAGCTCAGAAACAAATTGGAATCAGGAGGATTTAGAGCTCGAATTTGATCACAGATATTTGGCTATCTTTGGTTTTCTGATAGTATTGAGATAAGGGGCAGGGCCATGCTGCCAATCATTTATAGTCAGGTATTAAGTGCTTTGCTAATGTGCAAAATTTATGTTGGATGCAGAGTTCAGCCTCCATTTTGGATTCAAACAAACAGTATTTCTAATATTCTTCCTACAAAACAAGCATCTCTAGTTTTGTTTTTCTTTCTCCTAAAAGGTTGGCTCAATTTGCCACGTTCTGGAAAAAAGCATTACCTTGAAATATGTTAAATGCAAGTTTTTAAATCTCTTTTGTCCATTTAGAAGTGCAGCTTCCTACTGAAAAGAAAAAGCCAGTTTAAAATAAAAAAAAAAAACAAACAAACAAAAATTAAATTAAAAACCTGGAAAGGGGAATAATACTTTGGTTCCAGCCCTAGTGCCAAATGATACCAATATGCACCAAAATGTGCAAAATCTCATATCAAACACATAAGGAAAGGAGCTCGAAGAAGCAGCTTAAGGTTGGCCATACTTCACTCCTATACAGTGGGATTTACAAGTGTACAGGTCCGTGAGAACAGGTCCGAGCCCGCCGGCGGGGCTGCACTACCTGCGGGAGGGCAGGTGCACCCCGTTCACCAGCGGCAGCAGCGGCGGGTGGAGCTCCAGCTGCGTCAACAGGGAGAAGTGGTCGGAGGGGATGTGCGGGTGCGGGCACCCCGTGATGTTGTTGTCCACCAGCCACTGAGGGTCCAAAGGCCCCAGGACTCCGAGCACGTTCATGTGAGTGTTGGAGTAGAAAATGTAGTCAATCACACCCTGCGGAGAGAGGGAGAAACAGCGCAGTGAGGGCAGGGCCCGCCCGCCCGGCCGGAGGCACCGCGCTGGGGTCGGGGTAGGGCACACCCTGCATCCGTCCTCATTAAACCGGGGGCAGCCAGGGTCAGGGAATTAACACAGCAGAGCCCGCTGTCTCCCAGAGATCGGTGCTTACTTTGAAGTCAAAAGTGTAATTGGTGTAAGGCATCAGGTTGTTCTCGTAGGCGCTCTTCAGCTGGAAGCCGTGCGTGATCCTGCCCTCCGAGGCTCCGTTCTTCCCGTTGCCGCTGAAGTTCATGAGACACTCGTTGTAGCGCAGCTCCTTGAAGTCCTTGTGGTTGTCAGCTACTATGCCGTTGCTCAGGTATTCCACTACACCTGTTGGCAAGGGGAAGGGTTTAGGGAGCTGCTTTGAAAGGCAACTTTGGCCTGGGAATGTTAAAAACCAGAATGCCACAAAGACACGCCATGAGATCGGAGTCAGCAAAGCAAACCCCTCTCCTTAGAAAGTCTTCATCAGGAACTCATATCTTTCCTACTTCTTATTGCTGCTTCAGGCACGGGCATTTATTTAATGATTTATTTAAGATCTAATTGTGCTTTTCTACACTTTTATAGGTGCAACCAGCTCTCCTGGAGTGTCCAGCTGAGCCTGAAAAGCAGGCGACTCAACTGGAGGACTCCCAGTCTCTTCAGCCAGATTTCCAAAGGCAGCTGTTCCTAGGAAAGCTTTCATCCATACCTTCCCTGGGGAGTGCAGAACAACCCCACTGCCTTCAGAGGAAAAAGTGGACTCGAACGGTCTAAGAAGGTAAGTTAAAAATTAAGCCGAAACCAGTCTTACCTGAATCAGGCAGTGAGTTGAGATCTGCACACAGCACCAGAGGGATAGAGTTGGGATCTGCTGTCGGGCTACTGGGCCTGCTTGAGGCTTTCTCCAGGATGTTTTTCAGCTCCGAGACGAACATCATGGTCTGAATGAGTTTTACATCTGAGTATTCGGGGTCCCAGTGCATGTGGGCATTGGCCACGATGAGCAGCTGTTTGTCCACGTGAAGCGATTTCATACCTGGATAAACAATTTTAGCAGTGAAAGGTTCTGTGAATGCAGCGGGTTCCCGCTTGTTCATACTCGGGGTGTAGCTCCTCAGGGCTCGGGGTCAGACACACCAGCAGATGGGTGTGTTTTCATTGCTTAAACCTGTTGAAATGCCTGCAGAATAGCCCAGTAAGCTCCTTCCAGCCCTGGAATTTCTCCTCCTCTGAAGCCATGAACACCCCAGCCATGCAGACAGAGCAGGGTGGCAGTTTTACCTGTGCTGGAATTGTCTGCTGCATCTGATCAAACTTAATGAAAATGTGACAGTCAGTCAATCAAGAGGCAGGAAAAGATACCTGATAATCTCCTTCTTCCACATCAGTACCTTATCACTGACACCTAATCACTGGGGGAGGGTGGAAGGAGTCAATCAAGGGGAGGAAAAGAGTTGAAAATAGAAGTTGAACATTATTGACAACTACTGGTAAGAGAAAATGTGTGTAAACACAGTGACCTTGGGAAAGCTGAGCTGCTCAAGCAGAATGTAGCAGAGTAAGCAAGCAGGGATAAAAGCTTGAAAGGAGAAAAGCAAATGCTGGGCATCTGGCTGTGAGCGCAACCAGACCAGGATATCATGTCATCTGTGCCTGTCTTAGCCACCGATGGGCTGGATTTGGCTGCACCACCAACAGGAACAGCATGGATTACCGAGGAATAACTCATGCTTGTCCGTGGAGCTGAGTATCAGTGACAACACCACGGTTGTACTCACTTGCTCCAAATAATTCCTTATGCACCTCGAGCACCACGGCGACTCCGATGTTGTCCTTGGTCATCACTCTGTTCAACATGGCTTCCGAGCCCTCCGAGTTGGCCATGGCAACCTGGTTGAACTCCACCGTGTGCTTCTGCACCAGTGTGAACCTGGGGCAGTGGGAAGAGAACCCCAGTGAGCAGCTGTGACCCACAGCCCCCGTGGCAGTGTCCCCATCTGAAAACCATCCCTGTCTGCTCCTACAGGCACCCTCTCTCCCAAACCACTCGAGCTGCTTCTAGACATGACCCGAGAGCTGCATTTTTGTTCTGGAAGCAGTGAAAACTCTGAGAGGCACCTCAGGCTTTGGCAGACTTCCCCCCTAATTACTGGAAGCTGTTCTGAGGTTTTAGTGTAATTTTTAAAAGCTGCTGCTGCTGCCCCTTACTTTTCCGTTTTGAAGAATATCGCGCAGCCGTCCACATGCTTTTTCTCCTGCTCGGACATGATTTTGGCACGTGACTTTGGAGAAAAGAATCCGTCGTATCCCCGTTCTTTCAAGGCTGGCAGGAAAAGAGTGAAGTATTGCTCTGTTTCCACTTCCTGGAATTGAACACAAACACCTCAGGCTAAAGAAGTGAAGGAAACCCTTCCTTGTGCCTGCCCTGGCTTGCAGTCGGAAAAGCTGCTGTCTGCACAATCCATGGCACTTCCTAGACTGATGGCCTGCTGGAACTGATGTGCATTCCTGGATTTCCTGGAATCCCTCCCAAAGGCAAAGTGACAGGTGTATTTTGAATAGCAGTAAACCACACCTGACATTTTAAACACTGGAATACAGATACACAGCTTGTCCTGGAATTTTCTATCGAGCAGGTGACTATGGTGTTCCCAAGGAAACATTTAATCCTAAAGGTGGAGGTTCGTGCTTTCTGTTTCTGATGGAAAATGCAGTTATTTTTAATTACCTGAAGACTAATGATATCTGCATCACAGTTGACGATTTCTTCCATGATTCCCTTTTTCCTGTACTCCCAATTGAGTGCCCAAGATGGGCAGTAGCCATAGAGCTGCCGGGTGGCGTATTTATCACACAACACATTGTAACACATAACTGTAAATGAAGCTGCAAGGAGAGAGGCAAAGGGAAAGGTTATCAGCCTCTGGAGATTCTCTTTGACTTGGGCAAGAGTGGCTGGAAGAGCTATGACAAAGCCCAACATGGAAAAGAAACACCCAGCCACCCGTTCAAATGACAAAAATGGTATTTACAGCACAGCCATATGTTAATTTTTCTAGTACAAATGAACACAAATTGCTATTTTCACTCTGGTCCAGGAAAATGAAGCCCAAGACAAGTTTCCCAGTGTGTTATCTCGTGAACACAGGGAAAAGAACCACAGACTTACCTGAGGGCAGAATTTGGTCTCGTTCTTTTAAAGTAATCCATGGCCTTGGAGGCAGCTGCTCTGGATGAACTACAAAAAAATTAAACCAGGGATTAATTCAGGGTTTCTGTTTGTAAGTTACAATTTCTAAGCCAAAGTGATGACTGAACAATAATGTATTTTGCATCCCCAGCTCCCTGAGTCTTCAGGGGAAGCAAAAATCATTTAAATGAGTAGCTCTAGTAAGGGAAAAAATTGTGATTTGTAGGATTCATGGCTATTTTTGTCTCTTGTTTTCAGATTCAGAAGCACCACCAAAATACTCCTGCACATTGAATAATCTGCTGAAGAAGGAGGGGTAAATCCTAGCATGGTTCAGCCATCCCTTCTCCAAGAACCTCGCCCCGTATCCATCATTCCTGCAGTGCCTTAACTTGGGAGACATCGAGTGGCAAAGCAGAAGGCTCAGTTACAGAACCACAAAGCAGGACTGAAGTCAGGTACTGGCTGTTCTTAATGGCTTTGGTGTTTCTCAAGCTAAATTTGACATTCTGCTTGCATTCAAATGATTGTTTCTGGTGGGGAGAACCAAGATGGCTTCAGCAAGGCAGACTTTGCCCTTGGTTGGTAATTGAAGGGTTTCAAACAGAACGGAGAGAACATCTGGCTGTAACATGGGAAAAGCTTAGACAGTACACATCAGCCTCTTCCACTGTGTGTGAGGGTGTTTTTTGGGATATGAGTGCAGCCACCTGACAAAAACACTAAAGCAGTGAGGAAATACTCTCCTTCCAGTGGTTCAGACTCTTGTTTTAGCAGCAAATGCTACTTTTAAACCCTTTTTGCCCACCAGATCCGTAGGGCTGTACCTGCTAGATTGTCAAGCATGTAGTTCAGTAGCTTTCGGGTTCCGTCTGGATCCTGGTAGAGGCTGAGAATATCTTGGGATAAAGGATTGCCTGCCAACAGCACAAAACAACAGCGGGGGGATCAGCTGCCTGCCTTTCTTGAGGCTTTCCACCCAAAGAAAATCTCCCAGAATGAGAATAGACAAATTAACTCAGCAGGTTAAAGGGTTTATTTCCCTGTCTGCAGATTTGAAACGGGCTCCTAGGGAAGTTTAGCAGCATTCAGAAAGAGAAGCATTGTTTTCCCAACTGCCTGGTCACTTTTGCTACAAAATTAATGCTTAACATAACCTGTAAGAAAACCTTGAGGTAATAGAGGGAGGTTTTGAGCCCAGCCCCCCCTCAGGATTCCAAAGAACTCATAGGAATATAGAACTGGAAAGAGCTCACCTTTCAAACCCAGGGTTTGCAGCTGGAAGAGCCGTCCAAGTTCGTAAGGCAAAACCCGTAACAGATTGTTATTTAAAAGCAATTCCCTGCAGCAAATGCAAAAACACTCTGGGTGAGTACACTGCAGAAGGAAACTCCTAAGGTGCTGTACACTGCTCGTTCTCAAAGGGAACACTTTTCACCCTGAATTTTATTATGGAAAGATATGCCAATCTTCCCGTGTCAAAGCATGACTCAAATACACTTATTTATTAGGGGGAAAAAAGCCACAAAACCCAAGATGAAACCAGGGATGAAAACAGTGATATACCAATGATCAGAAAAAAAGCCCAGTGAACCCAAAAGTAATTATTATAACTGAAGCACTGCACCAACCTGGAATTTTTCAGGATTATTTGAAATACAAGCACAGAAAACAAACTGAAACTCTCGGTCCCGATCCCATGATGGAGATTTTTTGGGAAGTTAACCAGAATAATTCCCCTCACCTGAGAGACACCATGTTTCCTAGTTCTGCTGGTAAACTTCTGAGTTTGTTGGATGACAGATCCAGGTAAACCAGATTGTGAAGCTTGGCAATATCAGGTGGAATGCGAGTAAGGTTGTTGTCATTGAGGTGCAGAGCAGTCAGGTGTGTCAGCGACCACAGCGACGTACTTAAGCTCCGCACTCTCCCTGAAAGAGGGAAGCAAGGAACCACCTCTTCACTCTGGAACTACTGGACACAAACTGGATCTGGAACGGTCTGGAGCACCAACTCTGCGAATTTCAACCCCAACCAACTCACCCGAGATCTCTAATTCAGCCCAGTGCGACTTCTTCCCATTGGCCACCTCTTCCGCTGACATGATGGTGTAAATTCTGCGAGGATCTGGAGGATCATATTTTTCCTTTGGCATCCCTGTTAGTCTGAAAGACCATCACAACTGTTACTCGACAGCATTCCTTCGTTGCTATCCCGCCACGAGCTGACCTTCCCCAGGGACACCCCGCAACAACGCGTCCCAATGTTTATGCCCAATAAATATGGGGCTGCCATCAGCCCGCTGAGCCAAGCAGGTGCTCACACCTAGGCAGAATTCCAGGATGGAAAAGAGCATTCCTTCCTAGGAAGCTGGGGTTTCTGCAGTCACCTGCTGGTTTCCCAGTTTATCCCCCATAACCTAAGGAGTTGCTTGCTGTGTGCTTGCTGCTGCAGAACCTGCAGACAAGATCAGAGCGTTCCACTGTTCCCGGTGAAAGCGCACGGATTGCTCCCTCCTGTAGCTTGCACAAGGAACCAAGGGTTGAAGGGAAGGCTCTTATTTTCAACATACAAAGTCCCACTTCTCCACTCCACTTATACAAGGCTTGAAATTGCAGTCTGAGGGGGAATTAGCTCCATTTTCCCACTAACTATCCAGCTTTTGTGTTTTGTGCTTTTTCATGCTCGGGATCAGTCAAGACCTTTGTATTCCTAATGGCCCAGGAGCCATAAAAGGAGCTCAGGTAAAGTTCCCATTTAGCTGTTCTGGGGCACAAAGGGCTCCAGCCCAGTGAAAAATGTGAATATCAGATGCCTAAGGATGAGCCTGTGCACACCAAATTCATCCAATTGTCCTGACTGTCAGAAGGGAGCTCTGATGTCCCATTCAAAAACCATCCACTTTCCAGGGGACACAGGGAGCAATTTTATTCCATGCCTCCCTCGGCTGTTGTGCTGAGCAGGACTGTGTGTGATTTAAAAACACGAGGTGAGCCGAGTTTGCTGTTTGCTGGTCTTTTCCTCCCCAGACACACAAAATCCACGGGCCTCGATTTTATACAAATCCAAAGCAGCTGCTCCACAGGATGCAGCTCTCCCCTCACACAGACGTCTCTCCTACAGCCGGCTGCAGTAGCTGGGAAGCTCTTCAAACAACTCTAACTCGAATTCGAGGTAACAAGCTGAGGGTTTTGTTCAGCAACTCCAACTAACCAAAGATGCCACTTTCCCTTTATGAGGGTCAAGTCCTGCAGTGTTTTCCAGCTGATGCCAACAGCCAGACCAGCGTTCTGGCACGGCACAGGAGCAAGGAGCTGTCAGGGCTGTCCCCTGCCAAGGGTCTCAGTTACAGGGCTGCTGCTTCCTTCCCTGACAAACGCCCAAGGAAATTCCAGGGGCAAATGCGAGCCCCACATCTAATTATAGCCCCCTGTTATTTCCAGGTGAAGTCACACGGCGAGCAGAGCTACGGGATAAGAGGATTCTGCGCTCACACTGCCTGGCACGGGGCCACAAAGGAAACCAGTTACTTAAGGACAAGGGATTAGATCTGAAATCCTTCCATCCTTGTTCCAGAACCCCAAAATCAGCAACGGCCTTTCCCCCACACGCAAACAGGCTGTGCTTTGGGAAAATCTCTGGTGCTTGGGTTTTGCTGGATTTATCTTCATGCTTCAAGTGCCTGTGAGAAAGTGGGGAGCATTTGAACAGACTCTTCACAGTGCCTGTCAGGCCACAGGAGCCCTATTCCACCTGCCCTTGCTGTTTAATCTGTTTCATCTTAAACTGATCCATACCTCTACCACATCTGGACCCAAGACACAGCAAACTTTGCTGTCCAAAACCCAGGATTTGGGTGAGTGCTCTGTGATGAAGTCCTTAAAACCACGGTGGTGAGACCACCTGAGCCACCCCCTACCCATCCACACCAGCCCACAGATGACCACTGACCCCCTGACACCATGTGAAAGCTCCAGGACTGCTCCTCAGCGGGGCACCCAATGAAGTGATGCTGAAATATGGCTCGTTAAGAGAAGTGCTCTGCCAATGTAGAGCGATGTGTGGCCGTCAGGGGCCTTCCGGAGAAGTGAGCCCTGAGCTGGGAGGCGAAGGACGCGCACATTTTTCAGCTGTTAGTCACTTTAATATTGCTTTGAAATAGTGGTGAGTCAAACAGGCAGCAGTGTCATTGCCACAGTTACAGAAAGGGGAAAACAAACCTAAATCAAATGCACTTTTTTTCCCTCCTTCTGGATCACAGCAACATTGAGCAAGACTTGAAAGTCACCGTGTGGAATTTTTTTCTTAGGCAAAAAATGAATTCTGCTTGGGTTCTGAACTCCTCCCGTTCCCATCTCCCACTCTGCTTGTCCTGGAACTAAAACAATATCCAGAAATCCCAACCTGTTTCTGCTCAGTCTTCAGGGAGCTACACTGAGTTCCCTGCATCCGTTAACCCCAAAATTGGATGTGCATCAGTGCAAATTTTTGCAGGCTTTCCTCCTAAAGGTTCCCCTTGGAAAACTTCTGAAGCTACTAAAACTTGCTCTCTGCTACAGATCCAACTCTGTAAACTTAAATAGTGTGACCCTGATTTTGTGTAAATTAAACCCCAAATCTCTTCCTGATTTTGTGTAAATTAAAGAAAACCTGGAGATGAGGACATCGGTGTCTTAGTAAGAACAATATTTAAGCTCTGGGGGTTCCTAAAGTCCATCCCCAAAAACCCAGAGATGACTGGCAGAGCAGGATTACTCAGCTGGAACCCTAGGTGTGGTCCTGGGTGAGCCTAAGCAGCTCTCTGAGGTGGATATAAAAAGGGCCAGGGCCAGGTATTGTTTCCAGCAGCAGGTGTGTGTCTGCCTTTTCCTTGGACTTTTGGGTTTTTATGCTGTTGTATTTGCTGGGTTTTTTTGTGTATGGGGCATGCTGACTATCATTTAAAGCCTGTGGGAAAAAAAAGGAATAATGGAACTGACTTGTGAGGAGTGTCAAAGAGGAAAGGTTGAGCTATTGGGTTGCAGCAGAGGCTTTTAATACGAAGAAATGTTTTTTGGGCAACAAACAACAGGAACTTCGGGGTTTTAGACACACAGTCCCTTCCCCAAGAAGATGCATTTCTTAAATTCCAGTGACCATAACATGTTTTGTTTAGGTTCTTTCATACCTCAATGCATAAATAAGTTGTCTAATGAGGAGGCAAATGGAGAAGAGCCGTGCCTGCATCCTGCTGCAGCCCTGTGTTCATGGATGTTTGGCACAGCTCCAAACCCTCGCCTCCAGCCCAGTGACATTCTTTGTGATTCTTTTTTTTCCCCCCCCCCCCAGCCTCTGTATATGGATGAGTCAAACTGCCAAAGCATTTTGGAAACAATCCAGCAGCCAGCCCTGAGTCGCTCCTCCTTCCTCTGAGCACAGCTGACTGTCCATCCCCTTCCATATGGTGATCCCTCCCAGGAATTACCGATGCTGCTGGCTGATGGGGCGTGCACGTGTGTACACACACGTTGTTCAACGCTGGGAAGTTGGGCTGAAAGCTGGAAAACAGCACCGTTTTTATCTGTTTATCTAAATGTCTATTTATGTGTTTTGTAATCAGGCCTGAGTGGCTGCAAAGGGGGGAGAGGAAGGCTGCTCGTCTGCACTGCTCTGCTTTTAGGAGAGTGTGAC
>QWTY01008428.1:11892-22848 GCA_008033365.1 Pseudorectes ferrugineus
TAGCAAGAACATATTGGAGAATGGGGAATTTTGATGGTCTTTTGTGTGGATCTGAGCTTTTTCCATGGTGCTTTCCTGCAGGAATATGTCCAACCACCTCTGTGTACACTGCCTCTCCCAAGAATTCAATGAGCACCCCGAGTCTGCCATCCCAGGTACTCTCTCTTTCCAGATTCTTATTCCAAGTACCCTGACTGGGGATAGAGATTAGCAGAGAATCAAATATAAATGCCTCATTGTAGTTTTTTCTATTAAAAAAAACCCCCAAACAATTAAAAAACAATGTTTGAGGAGATTTGAAACAATCCCTGAGGAAACTCTGACACGGAGCACAAGGAAATTCAAGTTGGGAGTAGGGAAAGGTAAGAGGTAACCATTTACCTGCAGTAAACTCAGTGCTGCTGGGATCCCAGGGGCTCCACGTTATCTCTTCAACAAAGATCATAAAAGCCCAGAGAAGCACAGACAAGTCATAGAAGCAAACAGCAAAAGCCAAGGGGAGGAGTGGGAAGGGAGGGAACGAGCTGTATTTGATTAATTCCAGAGCCAACTGGCACTCACTTGATGGAAATGCTAATTGTCCCACTGACATACACCCACTAGTTATTCCCCCCATTCCCTCATCTCCTCTAAATGAAGCAGTCTTTTCTTAAATCACAGGTAACACAAGAATATCCAGGTTTCCACCCTTCCTTTTCCTCCGTGTCACACCCCCACTTACAAGACCAGCTGAACTATGTACTGCATGGAAATCCTACACAGCATTACATAGCTGCTTTTTATTGCTCTGCTTGGTTAAGAGTCAGTCCTCACTCCAGAAGAACAGTTCCTGCCCTGTTGGAAGCATCCTGTTACCTCTCAGTGTGTGCATGACAACTCCTGAATATCCACATCAGGTCACTGAGTGATACCTGCCTTTGTCTGCAGGTGCCTTTTACACTTTCTGCTTCCAGAGCAGCTCTTGGGGCTGCTTTACATGCAAACACAGGGCAGGCTGCTCCCCAAAAGTCAGGCTCTGCTTACCAGAAATGCATGCAAGGGGCTACTGTAGGGCAAGAAGTGTTTCCAGCAGCCAGCCTGTAAATAAATCTCATCAGAAGCCCTCAAAAGGCTGGTTTAAACAGTGTACTTATTTATTTACACAAGTATCTTGCACTGTTTCAGAGAAATGACCCATTTGCAATGCTGCTCCATCCCCTGGAGAGTGCTGGGCTTCTAATGAGATCCAGGACAGAGTGGCTTAAAGGATTAGGAACTGAAGTCTCTGGGAGTCTGGGGAAGGAAGAAGCCAGCGCTGGATCAAGACAGAACACTGTCCTGGGCTGTGGGCATGGAAGAGAAGCAGCCATGTATGGCTGCAACTTAAAGCAGGAGGTTTTCCCAGGACTGGTTTGGCAGCCATGGGATGGGGGAGACAGAAAACTCCCAAGAGCATGAACAGAGTGAGCCGGCGGTGCCGTGGTGTGCAAGCGTCCCTCCGAGCCGTGAGGGAAGAGCTGCTGTATTGACAAGGCTGATCCGACACCCGATCAGTCACGCCTGAGAAATGAGAAAGAGCCTGCTCAGGCTGCTGCTGTGAGCCAACACCGTGTCTCATTCAGCTCCTCAGGATCAATACCTGGAGAGAAGTCAGCTATTGACCTGCTTTTTGAGCAAAACTACACCGGAATTATGAATCCATGCACACTGCAGGAACTCGGGAGAGGTCTTCTCAATGAACGTTAAGATACAGTTGGAAGCATCAATACCCTTTCATCCTTCAAAGCAAAGTTTGTGCTAGGAGAAAAGAAATGAGATTACTTCCACGGCCACGGTATCATCTTCCCTTTTCAGTGGGAGACTGCCAGCACTTCCACAACATAAGCAAAGCCCAGCAACACTTCAGTTACTCTCCCTCTACAATCCAAAGAAATCTGCCACTGTAAAACTTAATTCAAGCAGCTTTAGAGTTACAAGGCTTGCCTTGTTCAACTGCAGGTAAGTTTGGATGAGTCAAAGCTCAAGATTTTAAAAGAAAGGAGGAGAAAAAGAAAAAAAAGCCAAAGGAAAAAGTACACACCAATAGTGGAAACTGTTTTGCAATCACTGGCACAATAAATGAGCCTTTTCAGTTTGAACAGGCCACAGGATGCTGCACTACAGCTCAAAGTAGCTGGTCTTGTATGCTCAGGAGAAGAGAGAAGGGATTTGTTAAAAAACCCCCAGTTTATAGGAATAAACCCTGTTCTCCAGAGGGTGTGTTTAAATGTATTTTGCATTTTAATCTCAGAAGAAGAAAGGTTTGCCTAATAGCCTGAGCAAAGCATATTATTTGAATATTGAAAGATAGTTCAGCTGCTTCTGTATCTGATTATCCCAGTCTTTCCCAGGAGCATTTACACCATACTAAAACTTCCAAACAGAATCCCAGACTGGTTGGGGTTGGAAGGCAACTTAAAGGCACCTGTCCAGTTCCACCTCCCGGCCATGGGCAGGGACACCTTCCACTGTCCCAGGTTGCTCCAAGCCCCATCCAACACGGCCTTGGACACTTCCAGGGATCCAGGGGCAGCCACAGCTTCTCTGGGCACCCTGCTCCAGAAGAGAGGCTGAACTTGTGTGGGTTCCTCTGTTCAGCCACCCAAAGGGATTTCACCTAAAGCCAGGGAATACCTTTGGCAAGTTTTGCTGTAGTTTTTCAAACAGGTTGCTTTTCTGGTATTTCTTAACATACTGGCATGTGAGAGGTTAATGACAGAGTTCTCTGAAAGGACGTTAAAGAAGACAAATGCAGTCCAAAGCCCTGGTGCTACCTCCTGTCCTGTACAGGAATGGAGAGTAAAGAACACAGACACAGTGAGTAGGTGCAAGAGGCAGGTATGGATTCAGGAATGCTGAAGCCTTGTTGACAGCCTGAGGTTTCTCAACCACATAATTTTCCAAACAGAAAATACTTGTGAGTTATACTCATCTCCCCACGTCCAGGGTTGTTTTGTTCAGACCTGCAGCTGCCATGAAATAAATGGCCAATGACTTAAAACTGAATTATTCCCCCTTTACCTGCAGGGGAAGCACCCGGGGGTTCCTAGAGCAGGCAGAAAAACACTTTGCAGTTCAGTACAGGCCTAGTCTCAAATCTCCTGGTCTTATCCACAGGTCTCAAAATACTTAATAGATGTGCTTCTCTTATCCACTCAAAACATTCCTGATTTCTCTGATGCACTCCACTCCTTCACAGTCTCTTGCTCCAGACTACGGAGGAGAAGAAAGAGGCTCGTTGCACAGGTACAAACGTGTTCCTGGAGATTGACCTGCTCCCAATGGCAAGATGGGACTTGGATGGAGGAAAAAACGTGAGCCCAGCTCTTCCTGGCACCTGGAACTGTTCTGGTATGTGAGAAGTCATCTGGCCCTGCTTTCCTTTTGCTTTCTTAACCTTCCAGAACAAAAAGGGATTAGAGGAAAGGCGTTCACAAGTGGAAATTTTGGCTGGGCAGTCACTCATCCTGTGCTAGCTCTTTCCCACTGCCAGGGCCAGTTGTAAATTAATGTAACACAGTAAGTAGAAATTGAATTTTAAGCTATAGGGGAAGCAGAAAGAGCAAAGGATATTCTCCACGTGTTGAGGCTGACTCAGGATAAAGGACTTTTTTTGTGGGACATACACCCCCCTTGTGATCTCACATAGGATGGTGATATCCAGCAAAGCATACAAAGTATGTTTCCTGCTTTCCCCCTTTCTCAGTTTTCCTGGGAGTATCCTGGGGAAAAAAAAGAGCTACAAATCTGCAGAAGGAGGTCTTCAGTACTCTCTTTAGATGGTGCTTAAATCCAGAGCCTTTTCAGAGGGCCTTTAGATTGATTTCTTAGGAAGAAAAAAAAAAAAAGGCAAAACTAATTTGTGATTAGAAGGCACAAAGATGTTCACTCAGATGGAAGCATTCCTGAAAAGCGAGGGGAAAACTACCCGAGCAATTCATTCAGCTGCCCTAAAGGGTAAACAGCAAACTTGAGCACCATCCACAAACCCTGATTATTATTATTATTAACAGCTTGACCAAAAGCTTATGGGTTTTGTACTTTTCTTTGTACTCCTGGAATCTGATGAACTAAAAAAATGTGTTTGACACCAAAGCAAGGAGGAGGGTCCCTCTGCAGCAGCACAAGGCTAAACATTCCTCTCTCTCCCGCAGCCTGCAGAGCTGCCTCAGCCCAGGAATATTTTTTGCCTTTAAAAAAAGCACCTAAGATGTTTAATTGGGTCTTTCCTTACAGGCCGTTGGAAGTAGCAGTCTGGGGAGCTGTTGACTTGCAGTAGTAATTGTGGAAGGATTGGTGGCCAGGATAAAGGACACTTACTCGAGAGCTTAGCTTTGCATTCCCGTTCCCAGCGCAGCCTCCGGAGACTACAGGTGGGTGCAAAACCTGGGAAAGGCAAAGGCCCATGGGAGAAGAGCTGCCTCCGGTAGTTTCCCAGCCATAAAAATTCCTGCTGCTCCTAGCTGAGGGCACAAGAGGTTTCCCTTCATGCTTAGTTTAGGGTAAGGAATAATCCAGATTCACATCAGCAGGGATGATGGCAGGGTGCTCTGAAGGATTTGTCTCTTCATGTCTAAAATTTCCCAACCCTCAAGCTGCAAGTGGGGGGAACCCAAAACTAAACTCTGCTGAAGGGTTAACTTTAATTTAGAATATGCACTTACATCCCAGCCTTCATATCCTGGAAATCTGCATTTGGAGTCCCACAGCCCTTTTATTCACATTTTTTCTGTCTTTCTCAGTGAAAACACCAAGCTCCTCCCCAGGCAAGCAGAATGGGGAAGACAATACACCACACGTAGGTAAATGCTGAGCATAAATGGTGCTGTGCAGTCATAAACACCATTAATGATTCCCATCAGGAAACGCCAGAGTAGGGGTGAGCACACATAACCGTATCTGCTCCGTGTCTGCACACGCAGGTTACAAGCTGTAGTTAAATTACTTGAGTGCAAGACACCCACCAGGTTTCTCTTCTGTTCCCTGGTCTGGTGCAGCTCCCAAAATCCCTGCGCTCGCTGACTGCACCTGACTTGTAGCTGTGATTGCTTGGAGCTGCTTTTTGTTCATCTTGGAGCATTTTTCTAAATGCTGTTTTAACATCTTCCCCTGAAAGGGATGAAATGTGCTCCTTGTAGAACACCACACAGTGCATTTCTGCCTATCTGTAATTCTATTTTCCATGACCACCTGTCAAATTACTTTCTGGTGGCATCTGAACACTCCTGAAGTTACACCTCTGTAGGGAGATGCCCAAGAGACTGCAGAAGTTGTTCTTCTAAACAGGATTCCAGAAAGATTTTCTTCCAGTGCTCTCTTTTATTTAGAGTAACTTCAGTTTGGTGTTTGTTTTTTGTTTTGGGGGGAGTGTGAATTTTTTTTTTCTCCTTTTCAACTCAGAGAGGCATTTTCTCCCACATAACAGCACCCAAGTCAGGCTCAGTACCTTGCCATTGGAGGTAAGTGTCACGTAGCCCCTTTGTGAATTTACTAAGCTGCCAGCAGAGCCAGTCAGCGTGTTCAGCTAAAGGCCTTCCACAGTGCTCTCTGCATCCAGCTCCAAGATCTGAAGGCACAAATGGATCCAGCAAATCCTGTACATATTAAGTTCTTTTCACCATTTCCTGCCAGACACTACAGTTTACTTTAAGTTGATCTTCTTGGGGTGGTCTTGTGGCGGGAAGTTTGATGACAGCCCCGAAGTGCACCCAAGACAGGGAAGGAGAGCAGCAGAATTCCAGAAATATTGTCACCACCTAGGGATCTCGATAAAGAAACCTCTCTTTTTTTTTTTAATCATTACAGGTGAGATGGAGAAGCTGCACAGACAAATCACTGGAACCCAAAGAATTAATCGGAAGGTGAAGTTACACCACACTGTCACTGTAACAGGCACCCAAGCCTTGATTACAGCCTGCCATCAAGAGAACCACACAATCTGGACCAAAAAAAATATTACAAGAGGCTTAGCATTTAATGCTCTAAAGCACTAAATCCACTGCAAATCCTCCTGAATCTAAATATGCCTAAGATATATTTTAACTTATTTTTTTAAAGTTTTCACAAATGCCATCTTATGCTCCCAAAAAACTAAGCTCCACTGTTACTTTTGCTTTCTCAGCAGTCTGCAAATCAGGTTACATCCCATGCCTCGAGTGCCCTTTTGGCACCCCAAAAGCTCTTTCCAATAAATTGTAAGCAAGTAAGCACTTATTTGGATTTATCTCCCCTTTTAAACCCAAGTAACTCAAAAGTGTCCTGCAGATTACAGCTGATAGAAGCAGAACTTTTTGGGGGTGGTTCAAGAAAGTTTGCTTGGAAACTGTGCACGTTACTGACGCATAATTTTATCACTTAAAACCCCAGGGAAGCTTTTAATAAGAAAAAAGAAATACACTTCCCCTTTTGTGCACATTGACTCTAACAAAAAAGCCAGTGGCTGCTGTGATTTACCTAACTGTAAGTTTTAATTCTTGGTGGTTTAGATTTAAATTAAGTAGAGACTTAACCAGTGTGGAAATTAATTAATTTTTCTCCACTGGTGCCTTTTCATTCTCCTAACAGAGTCCACACACACACACCTTGGGATCACTTTCTGGCTTATTTCTCCTAGGACTGGTGTGAAAGCTAAACTTGGTCAAAAGCCTGCCTGGCTTTTTGCAAAACCAAGGTTTGTTAATGGAAAACAACAATATAATCCCAGTTTATCCCATGAAATGGAAGTTTTATCAACACCTTCAGGTCGAAAGAAAACAGCCATAATGTCACTTACTTCCACAAGAGAATTCCCAGTGCAAATGTGATGGAGCTCCTAGAGACTCTGGATGGGAAGAGGAGAGCCCCACACAGCAAATACACCCAGAGCCGCCGTCCCTTCCCTTCCCAGCCAGGCAAATAAATGCCTGAGCAGGCTACATCCCTGGAAGCGGCGCTGCTACCAGGGACAGGGAAAAACACCCTTTAGAAAACGAAAACAAGCTCTATCAGTAAAAGTGCACTTCTGCAGATAACTGCTCCTGCAGCTGGGACTTCTGCTGGCACAGCTCTGTCAGTCACGGGTCACACTCCGTCACCGCGCGCGCAGACAGAGCTGTGCCAGCAGAAGTTCGCCGTGCAGACCTGGTGGGAAACTCCGCAGCCACTGACGTGGATCTGCAAAGTTTTGTCTTTTTCGTGCTGCGACCGAGGTAGGTTTATCCAGCAGTCTGGTGATGGGGAGTCTCACCCCTGACACATTAGGATCTGGCCTTCCGAGGATAGGAGAAAACTAAACTTTGCACAGGAACACCTATGGGCCATTTACACTGAGTTTTATCCTTCAATTAAATACACAAACTAAATGAGAAAGAGCCCCTGTAGGAAAAAAAGATAAAAGGGAATAAATTAAATTGTGCTGTGCTTCAGCACTTGGAGCAGCCCCCGCTTTTAATAGTAAGAAGGGAACAAAACTGAAAGTGTTTAACGGGATTTGCTTAGCAGACAGCAGAGCACTGCAGAATTTCCACTGTTCCGTGAAACCCAAAAGGCACGCTGCAACGGGACTTGTGGCGTCCTCAGTCACCTCTGGAGGAGATTTAATGCCGGGGTTGGAGCTCAAACACAAGTTCTGTTTGGATGAACTGACATGATCCTGCAGGTTGGTGATGTGGATCTTTATTCCAGAGCACAGAGCAGTGAGGTGTCAGCAGTGCACGCTGTCCATCTGCTCTGGAGCAAAATTCTAAAATCAGGCTGGAAATGCCACACTCAGTGGGGAGGGACGCAAGGAGGGAGCAGGGCTCCATCCAGGACGTCAGGTCAGCCTGCGGCGCTCGCAGGCGGTGCAAAGCAAACCTCGGTGTCCCGCCAGCCTGGATCTGCTGGGAGGCACCGCCAGCACGTGGCCGTGCCCACAGCTGCTGCCTTCCGGGACAGGACGTTTGGCAGGACCAATTTCCCTATTTTTCACAGGGAGAACACAGAAATAAAATCACTGGCAGCGCTGTCTTTGTAAAGGCCGTGCTCTGCCTTCACGAGAGCTCTCTGGCCCTCCAAACTGGGATACAGCTTCTAGGAATTCCCTGGGTTGTGTCACGTTGTTGTTAGAAATAATGTGCTATTTTTTCTTTTTAAAAATAAACACATTACCATCACTTTCATTCTCAGCCATGTCTACACACCATGAACGACTTCTGGGTGGGTGTTTGCCCCTCTAGGTTAGCTTTGGGTTGTGGGGGAGCGTCAGAGAGAGGGGAGGGCACCGCTGTGGATTTAATTGTAAAAAATTCTCTGCTTAACCAAGGCCATCTAAAATCCTTATCAGCACGGCAGCTCAGGAGAAGTTGTACCTCCCCAAAACAAATACTCAGCCTATTCAAAGTTTCCAGAATGGCCTGATAAAAGCCACTGGTCTAAAGATTCCTAGAAGGTCAGATAAAATGTGGTGTGGCTAGGAGCAACAGAGCCCTCCATCACATTTACCAGGAGCACTTCAGTTTAAAAAGTGAGCCCCAGACTGTAACAAAAACTCAGTGTTTAGGTGTGTGCCTTCATGTGCAAGCACCACTGCCTGGGCTGGCAGCCTAGGTTTTATTGCAGGTGACACTCCTGTCATCTTCCTCCTACGGAACTGCTGCGGACCACTGGGAAACCACTGGGAAAAGGTGGAGACCAGTGTCTCCCCGAAACATCCTAACCCCAAAAGTACCCTCACCCCAAACACACCCTCACCAACGCGCTGGGGGTCACCCACACTGCCAGGCCAAGGTCCCCTCATGGGACGTGAAGGGGGATTGGGGACAAGCGTTCGCCCCGGGGCCAAGTATCACCCTACAGCCATGGCTCACCTCACGGCTGCGATTAGTCCCGCGGCTGAGGTTCACCCCAAGGCTGGGATTTGCCCCATAACCGGGATTTACCCCACAACCAGGATCCACCCCACGGCCGGGATTCGCCCCACGGCCGATCTTCCCCCCACGCCCGGAACTGGCCCCACGAGCATGGCTCGCCCCACGGCCGCCACCCGCGGCTCCGAGGCGAGCGCGGCATCCCCTCGGGCAGCTCCGGCTTCGGCCGCAGCGCCGCCGCGGCCTCCGGGGCTGCCCTGCGGGGCCGATCGCCGCCTCCCCGTGGCGGGGGCTCTGCCGGCACCCCCCGCACACGCGGCCCGGCCGCGGCGCTGCCGGCGGGGCCCGACATGGCGGCGGGGCCGCTCCCGCCCGCCCGCCCGCTCTCACCTGCATGCGGCGCGGCGGGGCGGCGGGGCCGGCGGCGGCGCGGCGGGGCGGGCGCACACGACATGCGGGCGGCGGCCCGCGGGCAGCGGCGGGGGGAGCGCGGGCACTCGCGGGGCCGTGTCAGCGCTCACGGACGGGCGCCGGCAGCACCGTCAGGGGCCCGAAACAACCCCCCGGTTCTACTCCCGCGGTTTTACCTCTCCTTTCCCCCCTCGGTTTTATCCCCCGGTTTTACAGCCGAGGACGCGGCTGTCATCGCGCTGCCGTGGGAGAAGGAAGAGTCCACCTGGGAATCCAGGGTGCCCCGCGGTTCAGCGAGGATTTGAGTATGCGGGCATCTCGTCGGTGTCAGACACCTTTGTTTCTCCTCCTCTAGGCAATGGGGTTTTTTCGGCGCCCAAGTGTCAGTGGCACGGATCCTTGTGGGCAGCTGGAGCAGGGAAGCGCAGGTAAATGTGGCTCTGGTGCTGAAGCCCATCGCCTCCCAGACACACCAGCATCCCTTTGGTGGCCGACTAGGACGAACGTGAGGGAAAGGTGGATTGAAAAATAAAATACGAGCAGCAGCCAGGCGCGGGGAGGGATGTGGATCTGTGCGTGCTCAGGTGGGAAAACGGTGCTGGAAAAAAAAAAGCACCAGGGAGATGTAGAGAGTGTCTGAGGAAGCAACAGGTGGCTGGGGGGGGCACAGGGAGGGACAAGACATCAGGCCCTAGGGCTTTTAATTGGAATTTGCTTTCTACTGCAGCTTCCTGAGCTCATGCTGGACCCAAAAAGTTCATTGATGCCTGGAGAGCAGGAAGTGCCTCAGCGATGGAGCAAGGGGTGTTGGTAGGAAATGGGCTTTGGAGCTAGTGAGGTATTGGAATGGGTGTGCATTAGCTGTGAGCCCGTGTTTCTCCCAAAACCCATGGTCCACAGTAGAGACCTTGTGTGTAAAAAGCCAGAGGCTCACAGAGGATTGCAGGAAGATGGTGAAGGACGCAGGTTACCTGGCCACGGGTGCACATTGAACAGTCTCCTCTCACATCCACCACCACTGCAGGAGTGCCCATCCAAAATAGTTTCATTTCCGCCCCTTGAGTTTTAAACAAGTGTTTGTCACTCCTCAGCTGAGGCTTTTTAACCGAGGAGGGTTTCTTTTCCTCCCATCGCCCTCACACCTCCCCACCTCCATCCTTTCCCAGGACACTGAGCCAAGAGTTGGATTGGATGAACACAGTTTTGTTACAACTTGTTTTACACAGCCACCCGTGTCTGATTTAAAAATTCTTGGACGCGGATCCATTGGGGAATTTTCCGTAGCCACATATGCCTGATTTAAAAACTCTTGGACATGATTTGATTGTGGAAGTTTACATAGCCACATATCCCTAATTTAAAAATTCTTGGACACGCACTGATTGGGGAAGACTGCGGGATTGGAATGTTTTTAGTCAAAAGCACACCAGTGTGGAATAAAAGCCCCCTTTAACCATTATAGTTTGTGGTGTGAATGTGAACAGCTCAGGAGATGGTTAAAGTTTTTGTAAGTGCATGCTGCTCCAGGAGAGTGGATTAGGTGGCTCTTTTCCCAACCCATACGCAAGGGAACAGGGGTGAGATGGCAGCCAGAAAATCTCTTTTTGGAATTACATGTGGCTTACAGGAGACAATATTAAGCGTTAAACGGGCAATGTTCTCCCAAACAGATGTGGCTGAACAGGTGTAAACGCCCCCATGT
>QWTY01008429.1:0-16632 GCA_008033365.1 Pseudorectes ferrugineus
CATACACAGACACACACACACACGCAGAACTGCCCGAGGGTAGCAGTGTCTAAAGCTTACGGTGTCCCTGGGGGATGTGCAGACAGGTCATACATGGGCACTCTGAACTCAGAAACGAAACTAAATTCTGCCATCACAACAGCCCTGAAATAGATATTCCCCATCTGCTTACTGCAGAGTTCTTGGAAGCCACCTTCTGTAGAATGTGAAGCTCAACATATTCCACAGGTTAATACTATACCAGCCTAAGCTTGGGTGGAATCCTGTAGGGCAATATCTATTCTGACCTTGGGCACTACCATCAGTGGTGATAGTCTGTATCAGAAAGAGACAGATACACATAGTACTTGAAAAGTCCTCCTGCTCCTTTCCAGTATTTTCTCCATTCCTTCTGGGCAGATAGGATGGGTGAACACCATACAACATTGAAAACAGGAAAATACAAGTAACTGATACGGAAGATGCTTAAGGAGCAATGCAAATTAGCAAAACCAAAGTACAGCTAAATTGCTAATGGATGACATATAAATTGCATAATGTTTTCCTTTTAAACTCATACCTATGGTTTTTTGTATCCTATTGCTTCTACTATACCATACTGTCAAAAAATCAGAGTTCATTTTGCTTTGATTTCATCGCTTTTGTTGCATAAAAGTGCTACATTTAAAATACCGTATTAATAAATTTATATTTACTACAGATTCATTAGGACTCTTTCTATAGAATGAATACTGTATTTGCTTCCACTTGCCTTAATCATCTTCTGAGATAACAAGATGACAAGAAGAGCATTTCAAGTTTGTGGGGCATTTCTTATTTTAATTTCAACAGTATTACTTCATTTGGGTAGTACTCAATATTTAATGGCTTGTGGGAAAAATACTTCAGAAGACAGCTTTCTGAATTAATGAAATCCTTTATACTGTATTACTCTATATTTGAGTCAAGTTGTTTGTTTTTACATATGCATTATTTAGAGTATTTTATGCAGAACATTTCAGAAATGTTCTTTGCAGTCTCATCTATAAGAAAAATTTATAGAATATCATGGTGGTTGTCAAAACTAAATACTTCACTTTTAACTGGAAAGTTTAGCTGAAAAATTGTGACTATGATGTGTGGAAATAGCAATGGCTCTATCCAGTCTTCTTGTGATGTAAAGAATAGTAAAATGCAAACTGAAGACACTTGACAGATTGGCAACACATCTGTCATCTTTTAAGAATTCAGCAGCAATGGTAACATGAACAACTCATCCTCAGTTCATTGTACTTAGTATATCACTGATTGCCAGATCAAGAACTTTAGATTGTAATGATCAAATCAATATTGAAGTCTGAAAGATCCTCTATTGCATAACATTATCTTCTACCTAGCCCCATGCAAATGTATATAAATAAAACAATAAAATCCCCATAACTGAATCATGTGGTTCTGACTCATTTTTATAATGAGGGTCTGACTCATTTTTAAAAAATCTTCTTGGCCAAATGGGAACAAAATTCCTTCACAAAGATAATTGATTTACTGTTTAGCAGGTATGTGAAAGTGGTTATTAGGGGGTTCTTAAAGCAAAACTACCACAAACGTATAAAATAGTTTCTTTTTTTTTCTTATTTTCATTGTGGTACATGAATTTTATCTTCAGCATATTTGAATGAATCATCCTCATCTATGCCCATGTAAGAACAGAATGTGGCTTTCTGCAAGTTAATGTAGTGAGAAGTGAAAAAGAAAGTCACTATAAGAAAAGGAAATGAATAGATGTTATTTTGCATAATGTCTGCACTAAGTTAAAAGCTAAACCAGGAAGGAAGTTACCACCACTATGCTAGGTGGAAGTGCTTCAGTGACATGTGCTTGCTTTTGAGAAAACCAGTAGTCTTCAGATTAGCACTAGGAATAATTACCGTGTTTATTTTGTGTTTACCTGAATTTTTCAAAATCCATGAAGGTGAGTGATGAGCTTTTAAAATAACCTATTATTTATGCTGAAGTCTGCAACTGAAAAGTTGGCACGTGCTTTCCTAAAGCAATGGCTAGGATGCTGCACTCATTTGGACTTTGCAAAGGATATAGACTCTTTTTGTTAGGTTTTTAACCAGTGGAGTTAATTATATGTGGTAATTTGAAAGCAGTTTGTCATTCATTTACATACACTGCAAAATATTTGGTAACTATTTCCATACAACTGTATTTTTACTGCCTTCTTCATGAAGAAAGTAGTTAAAGTGCTTATGTTCTTTTGTAGCAGGTGCTCCTGTCTTCAAAAATAATTTTTTAGAAGTTTTTATACTTAAATGCTGTAAAACTTTGTACAATTACTATTTGGTAATGAGATGCTGTCTGTGAAAGAGATATGCAGTGGTAACCTGACAAAAAGCAGAGCAGAATAGATGTAACTGAGTAAAGGAAATCTTGTAGCATAAATGCCAAAGACTTCTTTGTAATCCTAAAGGCTGATACTGGATTTAGGATAAATTGAAAGTACGCATGTGTGCAAGTTATTCATTCAGTGCTTTTTTAAAAGTCCATGAGTAAATTAGTTTTAAAGCAGTTTTGTCACATCCATTTCTAAGAAAGCTTTTAAATAAATAAATATTATAATAAAAACCATCCCTTTGACAAAGAGTATATTCTCAGGCATCATAACATCATTTTATTATGAAGCATATAATTTTCTGAAAAAATTTAGTATCAAAATATCCAGATTAGGTTACTTATACATTTTTTTTTATTAAGCATAAAGAATGGACATGTCAGTAATTAGAATATAATGTATAGATTTTTATAGTTTATAAATGAACAAACTTGGTAAGCTGTCATAAGTTTTGAATATCATAACATTGATAATTCAGTTTAAGATGTTGGAATAATTAATGTTTTACCTCCATGCAGAAGTAAACAAAGTATTTGTAGCACAGATTATGCAAATAAACAATTACATGACTATTACCAGAAGAAAACATTAACCTTAGTGTCAAACATCAAAGAATAATTACATTTTTCCAGGATAATTTTTCTAGATTGCTCTTATTTGCCATGCTTTAGGCTGCAATAGTGTGATCACTGCAATTCTGTCTTAATCACAGCATGTCTAAAATAAGATTGTGAAGTACATGAGCAGAATAGAATTATAGTTGGAGCAGCACAGGTTTATATTTGGAAAATTAGAATTATTGCTGCATTTTGGATGTTTTAGAAAGTAAATGACTATATAACAGTCTGCGTAATGATGTCTGAATTACATTAGAAAGTAAATATGTTGAACGATTTATTCAAAATCTCTCAGGATTTTGGGTCTCTGGTTCATCAAAAACCTTCTGTTGCAAACTGGTTTTATTTCAGATTTTGTGACAAACCTAAAATGTATAGAATTTTTTGTAGATGTTTCAAATTGCTGGTTACACCATGAGGCTTCAGCAGACAGAACTGTTGGAAATCTTTGAGATGTGAAATATAATCACTGGCTCTTCCTCTGTGAGCGGTTCCTAAATGAATGGCAGAAAGCTCCTAACTCCTGGATGTCTTATCCCAGGGGAAATTCCAGCATTTACTTTCATTCTGGAGAGGGAATAAAAATGGGAATTTCTCATTAAACAGAAATCTAGGGGGAAATCAATTTGCAAAAAACAAGCCTTTAAAATTTTTTCAAAAGAATACAGTTCAGCATTACCAGAAGTGAAAGGTTTCCTTTATATTTGTAAAGCAACCCACTTGTTCGGTTACGAGTCATTGAACTTTTAAATTACACTGATTTAGAGTAGGAGGTTGTCCTTTTGGAGTCTGATGCTTTCAATCCCAGTCCTATCCCTTGGGTCCTGCTACTTGATGGAGTGTATCTCCTTTAATCTACCAGTTGTGTATTTCCCAACTTGTGCTGTAGGTCTTGCATCTCTACAGTATTATGTAGTGACTACATCTTAGATAAGGAAGTGATGAAAAATGCAACTGTATACACTGCTGCTCTGACTCAAAACAGAGTAACGCAGATCAAATGAAAAAGAGTCAAGCCCATGCAAAGTGAAAAATTTGTGATTTTCTTAATGGGAAGCAAGTTTTTTACAAAATTTGATCTTCCCTGTGAATAATTTCATTTTAATGGATTTGGATTTTATGTGAAAAACCACCCTGTAAATAGAGGTTTAATAGAAGAATTTAATAATCACAGAACTTGTTAACATTAAGCATGTGGTTGCAGGTCTTTGAATATAAAACAGTTCCCTAGAGTTACTTTGCACGGTTTCATCTCAGCAATCCTCTTTACTATTCAGGCTGCCTGTGTTCAGATTTCACAAAACCCTTTCCACATTTCTAGGGTGATGTTTACATTTGGGAGGGTGCTTCCAAGCCCTGCGGTAAGGAGCAAGCCTCTTACGGGTATGGTATGGCTCTCTGTCTGCCATGCAATCCACTGGGAAAGTGTAGTGTTGTTGCAGCCCTTCTTCGAGCGTTCAATGATCTATATCCCTCCTTAGAAAGGCCACAGTCCTGTGACGTGGAGAAAGAGAAAAATCTTGTTTATGCTAGATTGTCATTTGATTGGCTTTCTCAGTAGAGATCTTTCAAGAGGATGGTAAGCACCCTCCCTACCTCGACAACATTCACACCTTTTCCACTCAGATCACATGCCTTTTACACACCTCCAGCATGGCTCCCAGTCAGCTCTGGAGCCCATTTAGCCATTTGTGAAGTTCAAAATGGACTTCACAGTGCTGAAGATAGATGGCTGTCACAGTCCAGTCGGCGGATTCTCAATTCCACGTACAGATTTCTTGGTGAAATGGATATGTTAGGGAATTATGATTAGTTGCCCTTGAAAGCTGTAGCAGTGGTTTTAGACTGGTTGCCCAGATGCCATGTCTTGCCATGAGAGCAGAGTAAGCATTCAATTTTTCCTCCTGGCTCATCTCCACAGACAAGTTCTATACAAAATGCCTGTTTCAGGTGGAAGAATTTAATCTCAGAAGCCTGTTCCATGACTCACTATGTGGGTCAGATTGTAAGCATTTTGAGGAAAATATTTTGTCTTGCCTCAGGGAAAGATCAAGCCCTAAATTTTGTCTGATATTTTTCCTTTTTGTATCAAAATGAACTTTTTCTTACCTGTGTGCTTTACATTTCAATTTATTATGTTTTTTAAGGAGTTTATGACTCTCTGATGTAGTGTTAGTAAAGGGAAGATAATTGACTTTGGCACTGGAGTTTGGATTTTATTTCTGTATCCCTGACTGAACCATTTCTGAGGTCGGCCTGCTGCTCTGTGAGCACAGGTGGCCCATTGAAGTGGTCAGACTGCAGCTGAGCACCGGAGCAACTAAAGGCTGTATTTTGCTCTCTATACATAAGGATTCATGTATATGAATTTTTGTATTGCTCCAGTTGCTCATAATGGGAGTTAGATACAAAATGTTCCCTTTATAGAGATGAAAGGGTACTACTAGAATTGGAAACATAGCTACAAAACTATAGGTTAGTGCGGCATCAACTCTGGGAAGTGGTTATTTGTAAATACATATTTCATGTCGGGGTTGCACAAATTTTTTATTCTTGTTTTTTTGTATGCTGAAAAAGTAGTTCAAAGTTAACCAAGTAAAATTTTGCATGATAAAGCCCTACTGTAATGTGGAAGACATAATCACACTCATTTATAACTATGTGGTTTTTGCTGCTCTCCAGAACTGCATTAATGTACTCTAGCTACAGTACTTTGATACTGAAGTTTGACTATGAATATCAAACCCAATGGTCATAATTAAAATCCATGTTTGTTGACTGAATATAAGAGAATGTGAAGGGTGTGGCTGGAGGATTCAGCAGCATTTCTGTGTGTTTTCACTCTGTGGTTTCAATGTCATTTGCAAAGAAAGCTTTCATTCTGATTATAGCTACTTTACAACATAATTGCACTGGAGTTTTGCAACTGCACAGTTCCAGGGCTAAGTTTCCTCTCTAAACATGCTTTCTCTTCTTTTGAAGAACGGTCAAATTGGAGCAGCTTTGAAACAGGAATGTGACTAGATACCATCACAAATTCCGGTTACTATTACAAGAGTTTTAATACAATTCAGCAAATAAAATCCAGCATCTGGATTGTGGGAAGACTCTGTGCTTGCTTTCTCTTACATATGATGCATTCAACATCCTGTCATAACCCCAAGAAAAAAAAGTGCATTTCATCGTAAGATGGTTGGAATATCCACTACATGATGCTTCTATGCACATACTTGTCCATGTGTCCTATATGACTGTCTGGCTAATATAGTGCTCTTTCTTTTACAGCTAACACTGTAATTGTGTCCTGCATGGATACCTGTTCGTCAAATAACACCACTTTTCCACTTTGTACTTTTAACAATTCTTACAAAAGATCAGTGCAACAAAGAAGAGAAAACCAGACTATTTTGCTGAAGGTCATTGTAAATAATTCCAATTTCCAAAATATTCCATGTATTTGCCAGTCGTCCTGGAGGGAACAACAGTCCCATCCTAAACCGACAGAGTGTGAATCCAAGAGGGATGTGAATGTTGATCATCAAGGATCAGGGTTAATAGCTAAAAAAAGTAAGTAGGATAAGACAAATACTTAATTTTGAAGTAGCTAATTACAAAATAAAAGACATGTTTTTATTTGGTACTTAAAAGAAAATTATATGCTTCAGGTTCTCTATGGTCTTTGCAAGTCTGTGAACAATAGATTTTCTTTGCATGGCTAGAAAATACAGATTTTTGTGCCAGATTCTCAGCGGCATTCATTCCTGGCTGTCAGTGAAACATGTCGGTAGCAAGTACTTTCTAAAGTACTTAATTTATTTCTAAGGAGTTGTACTTTCTGACAATTTTTCAAGATGAATTTGCTTTTAAATGTCATTGTGGAACTCTACATGTAGATTGCTGGTATTATGAAGATAGGTTGTGAGCAAGTATCTGAAGAACTAATTCAGTAGGTAACTATTCCAATGGCAACTATGTAAGAAATAACCATTTTTGTGTTTGTAGTCTACATTATCCACAACTGGGGATAGTAGTAGTATCAGAAATGGCCTTACATGTTTTATAGAAAGCAGCACTGACTAAGGAATGGCACAGCAATACAGAGGAGAGGTAGCAACACCCGCATCTTTTCAGAGCAGTAGCAGCACATTCCTTCTGTGCCATATACACTTGCAAATATCTGGAAATCTTTGAGGAAGACGATACCTCTTTCTAACATTGTCAGCAACAGGGGCAATAGGCCAAGTCCTGAATATAAGAATTTCAGTTCTTTTCCATCCGTGTATATTTCTTCTTACAAAATAGCTGTCTTAACAAGTATGAAAAATAAAAAGTTATACGTGGACAACCTCTAATCTCAGTTATACCTGTACAACTCTAACACTTTCGACAATGTCTCACCTGTTTCTTGTAAACACAGCACAAGTCTCACAGCTCGTGTGGTTTGAAGTGAAGCAAGGACCTCCTGCAACGGATAGCAGATAGACGATGTGACACTTCAAATCTCTATCATCATATGGCTTTTACTTGGGTTCTATCTTTTTCATAGCCTGACTTTTGCCTGTTGCCTTTGACAACTGACAACAAATACAACAACAACAAAAAGGTGATAGTAAAGCAAAAAAGGGCTATAATTTGCAGGGGGAAACGTATCTTGTACAGATAATCAATGCTCTTCAGATCTGTTCAGAATAACTTTACACAGTATACATTCATCCATCTTTTTCATAGTCAGTGATGTAGAAACGTGCATGATTTGCAAATGAGATGGAGAACTTGCTGTTCTTTTTGAGTTGTCTCTTGGTCTACCGCTTGTATAACACTTTTGTTTTAATTTTTATTTCCAAAAGCAAAAGGCTCACTTGAAGTGAAAACAGAAGATGTTACTTATTTTTATAAATATTTTAATTTCACCATGGCTTCCAAGAAAGAAGTGGAGCATAATACTAACTACCTGATGGAAATCCACATCAACAATTCTATAGTCAGAGGAGGAAATGCAGCCGAAGAACAACTAAATCATTCTTGTCTAGTGGCAATGATGGAAGACCAAAATGACTGTATGAATATTTCACTTCAGCTGAAGTCTTATATGGAATGTAAGTTACAAAGCAGAGTCAGAATGGAAATCAAACCAGAAACAATATAATCTTGCAAAAAATCTCCAGTAGGTAGTTCTCTGCTTTCAGCAACCATTTGAAAATATTTAAATATTTCACAAGAAGAGAATACAATTTTGAAAATGCCTTAGGAAAAAACAATCTTTAGTAGACAAGTGATGATTTTTAAACTGATTTAAAGCAGGTTTAGCAGTGGCCTTTTTTTTTCCTAGAAGAAATACAGCAAAGTAAATATCTGTACACTGTTTTTTGCTTGGCAGCAACAGACCCACAAATTGCATGTGACAAAACCTGGAAATATAATTTTCCCTTTCCTGATAATGGCATAAGCCTGTTGTCTTGGAGGTAAATTTTAAAATCCCTGTTATCTACAGTGGTAGAAGAACCAGGAGATAGGTTTGACCATACTTAATGTTGTACTGCAGTATCCTACTATGTAGCCTTACTACAGTATGCTTAAAAGCTAAATCTCCTGCTGAACTAAGCTTAGTTTTTCCAGAGGACAACCTTCAGCTTTTTTTATTTCTCTTTGTGCTGCAGGAGTTTTTTGTCTGATTGCCTGACCATGGTCAGGGCTTCCATTCTGTCTATATGCAACATTTGTCATTTGGAAATTGCTGAATTATTACATTCATTTGGTTTTGCATGGCAAATGCATTTTATTTGCTGGAAAAAAATATGTTTTTTAGAGTTGGCTTAATATATGTTAAATAAGTCCAGGGAAAATCCTAGAGAAGAAAGGGCAGTTTAGGATTTTTGGGGGTTTTTTTGTTTTCTTTTTTTTTTTTTTTAAGTAAGTGTGTCTAGGCACGAGAGGAGCATAAATTGTAACTTGCCCTGCTAACTTGTGTCAATACTATGAGCTAACCACGCCTAGCTAATACTGACTTACCTGGGTAGTAGGTATCTCATATTAGCAACAAAAATTAACAACACATCTTTTTTTTCTCTTTACTTCAAAACAAAGCTGAAGAGGTGCTCAGGGCTGTTACTAAGCAAGGCTGATACTCAAGTCATTACAAGCCACTACAAGATGGGGTAGAGTGCTCTGTTTAAAAGGAGCCTAGATTACTGTATAAAATACATTTTTAGTTCTAAATTAGGCGGGAAGAGCCATGGGGTCGTTGGCATTTGCCTCATCAGTTCTCGATAGAGAAGATACAAGGGAAGTCGGAGTAGGTCTAATTATACTGTTCTAAGTCAAGGGAAGGGAAACAGTGGTTTGGCTACAGTCTGTAATTTAGTTTTTTATGAGTCATAGTAACATAGCTGTTTTTTAAAACAGTTATTTGACAGTGCTAAGGTATGCATTAACATGTAGCTGCCAAAGAAGTTTGAAAGGCCATTCAAACAACAAGAGAAGAAAGTTCTCCCCATCATTTCTTTGTCATATATAGTCCTGACTTGTACTGGTTACTGAACTAATTCCCTGTGGAACGTGGGTGCATTTCTGCAGCAGCTGCTGTCCAAAAGAGCAGCCTGCCTCCTGCATCCAGTCCCATGTGATTCTCTCTCAAGGCAACTTTAGTTAAAGGAATTCTCCACAGGGCTGCTGGTGGTGGCATTTCCTCACTTTTTTGTAAGAAAATTTCTATATGTAGAATCTTGCCTTCTCTCATATATGAAGATGAACCAGGAGGTTAAGAATGCCAGTACAGGCCAATGCTGGACAGTGGACCAATTCCTTCCATGTTCTATCCAGACAGAGAGGACATGTATTACCCTTGTTCTACCTTAAATATAAATGTTGATCCTGGAAGCATTTTCATTGGCTGAGGTGAAAAGTTTTCATTCACTTAGTCACCTGTATCTATTTCAGCTGTGGGAAGATAAATAGAGGTGAAAATTAATCTAAATTCTATACAGGAAACCTAACATCAAAAAAGAGAGAAGGCTGAGAGAAAAAGACATCATCTCTTTTTTTTTGTTTTGTTTTTATCTGTGGAGATAGGCACAATCCAAAAACCTACCAAGATGGAATGTTCTGCTTTTCTCTGCCAGTGATTTGCTGCTTAATTTTCTCTTTTGTACATTTTATGGGCAGATCCGATGTGTATGACGAAGATCACTTGGCTCACTATGATTTCAGCAGTTTTTGTATTTACTATTTCAGTCGTCATCTACAAAATAGTCCAAGAAAATAAACAAAACTGTAAGTAATGAAATGTTAATCTGCATTAATTTAAATTTCTGTGCAAGTAAAAATATATTAATTTATAATAACAAAACTGTTGATTATTACTGTAGCTCAGACACTGATATTTTGATTGTCAAATGGTAAAAGCTTCTTAGAGACTGACTGTAGTACTCAGATGATTGATAGTATCACCTCTCACCTCTTTGGTGGATGCAAAAATTGTGGATGCAAATCCAAGCTTGTTGATGGCAAATTAAATGTGGGTTTTTTGACAGATGCTTGCTGGCTTACTGATATGAACTTCTGGTTTCACACTGATTTCAGTAGATGAAACAATTACTGTTAAACTTCGTGGAAGGTTTTAAGCAGAAATGCCAATGACCGGTGTAAGTGAATTGAAATACCCTTTCCTTCCTGAAGATGCTTTATTTAGGTGACAGTCACAAAAAATTACAGGATAGATATGAGGAGATATACACTCATCTGTCTGTCCTAAAAACTGTCTCTTCAAATTCCTTGGTGGTATAATCCCATGCAGGGCAACCAAGGTGTGCCTTCTTAAGCCCAGAGCTAAATGAAGCCCAGATAACATTTCACCGCTTTGCTATTATTTCAGCAAAGAAAACATTGCTGTGATTTCTGAACCATCACTATTGACTATTCCAAGTGATTAGAACTTTGCTATGAGAGATTGCCCTTAGTTCAGAGACTGAAACAATTGTTTCTATAATATTCCTTCAGCCAAGCCAGGCTCTTCCTATGCAATTCTCTTGGGATACAGGCTGAAATCAGATTTACAGTATTTTTTCTAGCAATATACAATGAATAAAAGAAGAATAAAATTGTAGGAGTACCCTGAGCTTGAGACCTTTGAGCAATCAAGATAAAGTCCTCTGCACAAAAACAGTGCAGAAAATTGACCTCTTGTCAGCTGCTGGTCCTTGTTTCTCTTCCCCAGTCAGAGGTAGCTGGTACCAGGAGCACACGCCCTTCCATCACTGTGAAAAGAGTATTACTTCAGCTGTTACCTGAAGGAATAGCTCTTAGGTGCTTTTCACAGCAAGTTCCAGAGATTTTCTGCGTACGTCAGCCCTGAGCGGGCAGAACGCCTCCAGACAGCCAGCATTTCGTTGCTATTCCCAGGCAGGAGTCCACTCCCCCTGTAGGTCACAGGTGCTGAAAGGAGACCCTGGGCACAGGCGTAATAAAACGAATGACAAGCCAAATCCGTTCCCTTGATCATCCTTACTGTATGCACAGGTAGTTTTGTAATGAGAGAGCAATAGGAGTCTAGCTTTAATCATAACTGAACAGAAGGAAGAAGAGTGCCCATACACAAAATGTTTCTGTGATTTTTTTGCATAAGGTAAATACTTTATGCATATATTTTTAATGAATAAGCAAAATAGTTGCTTGAGATATCAAGTTTGTATCTCCCCGCCCCAAAGAAAGGAACTCCATACCAGATTATCGTGCTTAAAATACATGATATTTTGCTTATTGCTAGAACCAAATTCTGAGACCTATTTTATGTATATAAAAACCCCACAAAGTGTAAATTAGGACTTTATAAGTGGGCTATTAAGTGCTCTAATCTAAAGGACTTTTATTTGTAATTTGAAAACTACTTATAAATGTCATGTCTCTGATTTTCTATGCTTTGAGTCATAACATCCTATTTTTAATGCAGAACTGTAAGTAGTGATGATTAATGATTTACTACCTGTATTCTTAAACATCACTTTTTTATTAAATTCAGGTTTTTCAGAATCATCATGAACACAAGCAGGGAGGAAAAGATGCCCTTTTGAGGCTTCTAATTAATTACTTGCTTCGAGGATACATTTTCTGTTAATTGAGGAAAAGTGGGTTTATGAGTTAAATTTATAATATATAACATCATAACCAACATCATGTTACTGATAAAAAGACAAGCACATAAAAAATAAAATTTAAGGTTTATGTGTATATATTAAGATGCCACCTTTCATTGCAAGTCTATATGCTCATTTTCTTCGGTGGTGATCAAAGAACAGAGCAGAAGATTACTATGTTCCTAAAACAGCTGTTATGAATTTTTCCAGCCATAATTCAGTTAGTAATTTTTCTCTTAATTTCTGAGCACCACTGAAAGCTGTTAATAAACGTGGAATTATTCATTTCCTCTTGAGACCTTGCAAGATATTCTGCTACGTAGACTCTGAGACTCTCTGAATCATTACGCTATTTTCATGAGTGCATAAAATAAAATATCCAAATAAACTTGGTGGAGGTTACAATCAATCCATGACAAAGGCCCTAAACTAGAAATTAATTGTTTTGCCTTCTCCCTTCCAATCTTGTCTCATGAACACTTCCATAGCTTCCTTTGACATTAACTGTTACAGTGTACGCTTGGGGCTTCAGCATTTTAGATCTCCACTGGCTATTCATAAAAAAAATCATGACCTAAATAATTTTAACTGAATGAATTTCTTAGTGTTCTCAAAGGAAAAAGATAAAAATAAATTCTGTTACATAGAATTGGAGCAAGCCTGTCACCAGAAGCTGGCTGAGGCCTGGACTGCAGTCAGAGCTGAACAGCGCTAACCATAACAGCTGCACAACCGTCCGCAATAAACCCACGGAGAGCACAGTATTTAGAGCAGCAGAAGGATGGAAAGACTGAGAGTTTATGAACTGGGTGCTGAGGAACAGCCAGAGGTACCCAATCCAGCTCTGTCTTTGTCAATGGTGTGGAGCTTGCTCTCAGAGTGTGCTTTCCAAGATGAACACCCCACACTAGCAAGGAATCTGTCAGCTTCCTAGGATGCCAGTACACTCCATCCTTGGTACTCCACTGTCAGCAGTGTGAGTCCAAACCTGTACTGAAACATGTACTTTTTTTGATATCCTTCCAAAATTCGTTCAAGGTACACAGTATAGAAAAAGGCAAGGAATAATTTGAAAGGGACAAACTTGAATGGATTTTCTAGAAAATTCCATTCAGGAAAATACAAAACATCTGGCCCTTGGTTTTCCTCACCACCTTATTCCAACACCTTTCTGATTTTTTGAACACTTTCCAAGGTGTTCAACAGTTTAATAATAAGGGGTTTACAAGCTTTCCTTCTAATCAGGGTTGATGCTAACACATTTGGTTTAAAGCAGATTATAAACACGGAGTAGCAACATCGGTTTCTACTATTCTAAGAAGAAAAGGTTCCAGACATGAAAGAACTGTATCTGCTACTGAAATTCATCCTTTTCCTGGTAAGTAATATAAAAGTAAAATAAAATCTAACAAATCTTGAGACGTGAGGAGGTCAAGAAAGACATTTTAAGACTTTCCTGTCGAGAGATGCTTCAGGTTTGTTTCAAAGTTACCTTGGCCCTACACAAATTTGATCTGGCTTATGTTAAGGAAACACTTTTTATTATAAAGAAATAATTCTGACAACAAAACTATAAGAGGACTTACATATATCATGTGGGAATTCTTCTGCCAGTCTTTCCAGTGTGCTGCATTAATGACTGAATTTTTAAATTTTTGGTCATGCTGTGTGCCAATTTTGAGGTTTGGCAGCTGAGTGCTTTATGTGTGTATGAAACGTATACAGAGATGTACACACGTGGTATGTATGCTCTATGTGCTTGTGACTCGATAAAATTTGCTGCCAAAGCACGGAATGAATGACTGAAGCAGGACCCCATACATGGTTTTGCTGGCACTTCATAGCCTATTTCTAGGGTGAAATTCCCACAAAATGCAATTTTTGAGTTTCAGATAGGTAAAAAATTGTGTTCTTCTGAGAGTGTAGTATGTTTAGCACAAATAAATTAAATGGCATGGCTAAACTCAAAGTTTGGGTTCTAGAAAATTGGATTTGGCAACAGGTCTCTGTGAGGGGCAATTACCAGCTATAGCTGTGAGTGTTACTGACATTGCTCAGAGTGAAATGCTTTAATAAATTTCATGGATTCTGGTTTTGTGAAGGGAGCTATATCTTTAAAAAGATTAACATGAACATATAGAATAATAGCTCTGAATGGCAAACTAACCTCCTTCCAAAACAAGAAAAATACAAAGCCAGCAAATGAAAAAAATTGTTTTAAATTTGATTAGGCTTAAGTACTTTGCCTTTTGTCTTGTTAGTTCTTTGGGAGAAAGAGGAGACTCAATAATTTATGTCTACAACTCAGTATTTCATGGCATTTCAATTTTACCTAGAAAAGAGTGAATAGCTCCTTGTCTGTCTGGACTCTCCTGTGAGTACAATTTATTCTCCTTGCTCTTAAAGCACTGGCTACCTCTGAGATATGAGCTCATTATTTTCATTCTGCAGGAAAGGAATTACTTTTCTGACATCTGTTGTCTTGGGTAGCTTTCCTAATATCATACCTGTTTTATCACATGTTCACAATGGCATTTTTAATGTTGTATAACCCAGGCATTTTTGATGATGGAGTCTTATGGAAATTCAAATCTAGTTTTACTAGATTTTACTGAACAGAATAGGAATCCCTTATTGGTCTGTCATTCTCACTTCTAAGTGCCTCCCACTACAATCGATCCATGTAATCCAGAAAGAAGCTTAGTTGCTTAGTTGCATGAACTGCTATAATGGCGTTTATTTTAATATAAAATTCTTTGGTTTCACACACTGTAATTTCAGTCAATCCAATCAATTTCACAGTTTATACCAATATAATTTAAAGTGGAGTCAAATCCATATGAAGAGTTTATTCTTTCCACAGTTGCTAAGCTTAGGATGTGCTACCATGATAATGGATTATAAATAGCTACAGATGACTTTGTTGACAGCCCTTGACAATATTTTCACTATAATTAGAGCATAGCTTGCAAGCTTGAAAAAAAACATTGAGATCCACTGAAGACAATACAATCACCCTGGAAACACAGTAACGAGTACTTGAGAGGATATGACAGTATATCATATAGATGAAAAGATGTACAGGCACTACTAAAAGGTTATTTGAAGTTAAGAAATTATAAGGGAAGAAAAAGAGGAAAGCCTATACTTTGAGAATGTGAGTGAATTCTTAGGAAGCTCAGTAAATTACTGGTTTAATGTCACTGTGGTCCTACAAAAAGGTAATTTACAGCATGGATGTTAGTTTTGTGAAACTGTTAGTGCCTTTATATCCATGAATCATTGTCATTAAGTCCAGTGACCAGAGGAAAGGGGGGAAAATGTATAGAAAGTTCTCTAGGGAAGGATTAAATTTACAACCTTTCAAATTCACAGTACTGCAAAGGATTAAGCACATATAGTGAGGAGAGGGGACCATTATAGCATTCTGGTCATAAATGTTGACTAAACATTGTCTGTGCTGTTAAGCCAAAATAGAGTGCACTAGGCACTAGGTACAAAGCACATTTTCTAGACTTTGGAGCTGGTCCTGTCATTGTATTTATGTATAATAATCCCTTGAATTGTATGAACTGACAACAAAGAGTTGCCCTTAAATGCATCCACAAGACAAGGGAAAGAAGAGAGGGTACTCTTTTTTTAGTGCAAGAAGTAAGTATTCTTTAAGTGGGTGATCAGTATTTCCAGACACAGCGCATTTTCATCAAATAGAACTTGGTAGTAATAACACATGGAACATAACCCATGGAAGTCACTTCCTTGCTTTGCATTTACTACAGCGAATCTTAGTGAGATTTCCACATAAGAGAATTTTATTGCAAGAATTTCTTTGAAGAGCTTTCTTAAATTGAAGAGGCAGTAGAAGAGGTTTTAGAACAGCTTAATAAATTAATAATGGCAATTAGAAGGACTAGAATGTATTCCCCACAGAGTTTTAAAAGAACTCAGATAGAAACTGCTGAATTGTCATTTGCAGCTTACTGCTTAAATCAGCTGCAGATGCAGACATAGGGAAGAAAGTTATACTTACCCTGCTGGTATTCCTCTTCCTTAGCCCATTTTCCCTAAACCACTTTGGTACCTCTTCCATTACTAATAACTGACTAAGTGTAGTTATTCTCATATAGCTGTATCCTAAAAAAAGATAAGTCTGGGGACATGGCACAAAATTACTTGTTGGAAGCAGGCCAGTGTGTGTGAACTGTACGCTACATTATTTAAAAAAAAAAAAAAGAAGAAGCAAGAAGAAGTTGTAGAGGAATCAAATTGCATAAATCAGGACATTTAACACCTAAGCTGAATCTGCCTAGTAGGGTTCAGAAGATTCATTAACATAACTAGATGGGTTATACTTAAGTGGGAATTTATATTAACTAGAATCCTATCACTATAAATTCCCATTTAGACTTTCTTTTCCTAGAGTAAGAATAACATTCCTTGTTTATTTTTATTCTATTTTGAAAGTGGCCTAAGATGTGTTGGAAAAAAAGGCTTGCTCTCATTCCTG
>QWTY01008430.1:0-12660 GCA_008033365.1 Pseudorectes ferrugineus
CCCCCCTGCTTACCTTACCAACCCCAATCCCTGTCTCTCCCCCCAGCTCCTACCGGTCCCTGCCTCCCCCCCTTCCCTGCCTGTCGCCCATCCCCGGAGCCGGCAAAGGCTTCGGGGGCGGCCCCGAGCATCTGGGGGTCCCCGGACTGGAGGGGGAGTGCGATAGATCCCGGCGCTATGACTGTTTTGGGTTTTCTTTGTCTGTAAGAAAGCAGGGGGACAAACAGCCCCCCTGTCCACAAAGCAAAGCCGGAGTGTCTCCAGTTCCCCCTTGCCCTCTGCTTTTTCTTCCGCTCCTTTGCTCTACGCACCATGTGTTGTCGGGTTAGGGGGTGCTGGATGGGTTTTGGGGGTGCTGAGAATGTCTGGGAGGATGTTGCAGGGGGATTCAAGAGGGATATTGTGGGATGAGGGAAGGAATTGGAGGGGTGCTGGGGGAAGAAAGATGCGGGAATGCTGAGGAGGGATTTGGGGAGCAATGCTGGGGGGATTTAGGAGGAATTCTTGGAAGGGAATAAGTAGGGATGCTGGGGGGGCTAAAGAGGGTTCCTGGGAGGCTTAGGAGGGATGGTGCTGCAGGGTAAGGGACTTAGGGAGATGCTGCAGAGTGAAGGTGCAAACACAGACCCAGCAGCAGCACCTGCTTAGCAGAGCTGGGCTTTGTGGCATGTTGAGGGTCACCCTCCCCTTTCCAAGGATCCTTGCCAGCCTTGGAGCAGGACCACCTTCCTCTTGCAAGGCTCCCCACTTTCAGGGTCTGCAAAGCTGAGAGACAGGAGCCTTATTTTTCCTGGAGCCCCACTGGATGTGGAGGCTGTGGGTACTCACATTTGGGGTGTCCCCATCTCCTATTTGCTTTGGGAATGGATTAATTCATTGCCCTGTGCCCTGGGACAGAGCTGGCTCAGAGAGAGAGGATGATTTGCTACAATTTTGGGTACATTTGGCTCCAGAGGGACTGAGCAGGGGACACAGGACATGGAGGAGAGGCCAGCAGCTTGTTCAACCCTGGAGATGGGGTATTCAGTCTGCGCAGAGCTCTGCCAGCATCAAACTCCTGCAGTGCTGAAGCATCCAGACATTTCATCAAGAGCCTCATAAAAACGCCCAGGAGGGAATTAATGGCTTTTCATTCATCCCATGGTTCAGATGGTAACCAGCTCCAGGGCCACTGAGCAGGGAGGCAGGAACAATGTGCTGTGGGTTCCTGTCCTCAGAGTGTGAGGTGGCCATGGTCCTGGCTTTGTCCCACAGGGCTGGTGGGATGGGTAAAGGCAGGAATTGGGAGCACAGGGATGGATTTAATAAGAATATCTTGGGTCCTGCACTTTGGATGCATCAGTCTCCTTACCTGGAGGGTGTTCCCATCCCTGCAATGGTTTTACAAGCCCAGACAGGACAGAGGGGGATGTCCTGCACCTGTGTGTGGTCCAGAATACAGGATTTAAACACCTTCCTGGGTGAAAACAGCCTCCCAGACCCAGAGCGAGGTGTTGAGTATCTGCTGTGCCCAGCTCTGATGCAGGCTGGCTGCTGATCTCTCCCAGTGGGAAGGAAACATCAGATTGGGGAGTGTAAAATAGCTTTTAGCATGGCTGAGGAGCTCTCTGGAAGAGAACTCATCCCTTCGCTTGGCTCCTGGCATGGCCAGAGCCCCCACACTCACCCTTTTCCAATGGATTCCCTGCAAAGGACTAATCATCCTGGCAGGTTCCAGCAAACATGTCCTCTCAGCTCAGCTACAGCATTTCTTTATAAATTTTTTTTCAGCTGGAATGTTAAAAATAAACCCAGTGGACACATAAAACAAATGGAAAATCTTTAAAGGGCGTTGGTGTTCATCTGCCTGCTCTCAGCTATTGCTGCTCCAGCTGCCAAGCCCAGCTGCTGCCATGGATGGAGTTCCCAAAATTGGGGAAATTGAGGCAGAGGACGCATGTTGGAGGGGAGAGCATCACCCTATTGCAGTGTATGGAGCCTGGTGGGTCTGGCAGGTTCTGATCCGCAGCACTGGTGCTGGGAATTCTCTCTGCATCCCGAGTTTGATCGATGTCCCTGGGAGAGTGGCAAGGCCCTGGCACAGGGTTCCCAGAGAAGCTGTGGCTGGTCCATCCTTGGAAGTGTCCAAGGACAGGTTGGATGGGGCTTGGAGCAACCTGGGATAGTGGAAGGTGTCCCTGCCCATGGCAGGGGGTGGGACTGGATGAGCTTTAAGCTCCCTTCCAGCCTAAACCATTCTGTGATTCTGTGATCTTGGATGGAGTCCTGCTCTCCTGCAGGGATTGCTTCTCTTAGGAAATTCTCTGTGGCAATGCCTTCGTTCTTATTTTCTCCTCCACACTCTGAAAAATAAATAATATATCAAATTGAGGTGGTGAGAGCAATGCTGAGGCTGTCGAGTAGCACAATTCGTGTTGCTCCTTTGCCCAGTGAGCTGAGGTCCATCCAAGGGGATTTACAGCTGGAGCCACTAATGGTGGTGTTTTGATTTACTCAAAGGCTGCAAACTTGACAGTGTATTTCACAGTGAGAAGACCCTCTTCTCTGGAATTTATTGGGTTTAATTAAAATGGACATAAAAATAATGTGCAGGAGCTGCTCTGGCCGGACTCCAGTCAAAATCCATGGCAATCTCTGGAGGTTAATGGAGGAGGAAACAGAGGAGATGAGTTCTCCATGAAGATTTTTGGGAATTCAGAAGGACACTGAGACTCTCTAAGTGCCTTTCACCTTGCCGTGATACTGTTAGGGAGAGCCTTGCACTGGAGCGCTGGTGACACTGGGATTGTGCCCTCTGCTGAGGTGGGAGCCAGGGCAGCTCTGCCAGGTATAGAACTATGATAGAAATATACAAATATCTAAAATATAAGTATCTAAAAATATTTTGATATTTTGATCTAATTTCCAGTTTGGCAGCCAGCTTGAGTCCTGCCTGTGACATTTCAGAGCTGTGATGCAGAGAGGAGAAACTCTGTTTTTTATTCCCCCTCCATAGTGCCTATCTTCATAGAATCATGGAATGATTTGGGTGGGAAGGGACCTTAAAGCCCATCTAATTCCACTCCCTGCCACTAGACCAGGTTGCTCCAAGCTCCATCCAGCCTGGCCTTGGACACTTCCAGGGATGGAAGTGTTCCATTTTTATCTGAAGAAGCAGTGCTGGGACAACTAGGTGCATTGGCTTTCAGTTGGTGTGAGGGTGGTTTTTGGCAAGAGGAGCAGCCCTCAATGTCGCACCATGGGCTCTCCTGCTTCCCTTGCAGTCCCTGTGCTGCTCTCTTGCCTCCCAATGCTACACAAGCAGGATATTTTTTGTGCAGGGTTTTGTTTTTAGAGCAAATACTGTGCAGAGCTGGAGCTCAGGTTCTGCAATCAATCCTGGGGATGGAGATTGGCTGAAATGCCACCATAGGTGCTGCATCCTGGTCCCAGTGTTGTCCATGACCCTTCCTAAACCCCAGATGAACTGGTGCTGGATGGTACCTACAGACAGGCACACACCATGTGTGCAGGCACCACTTTCTCCATCCATTTCCTGCTTTTCCACTCACATTCATAAAACCATTTTATAGGGCTCTGTTGATGGAACATCCCTGGATTCTCAAGAAGAGCCAAAATTGTTGGGACAGCAAACGAATAAAACCCTCAACAAATCCACTACCTTAGAAGTCAAAATCAGATGCTGCTTGGAAAGCTTCTGGAATGTTTCACCTGCACCCTGCCAAGAGAGGGAATTATTTGCATGGCTTTGCTCTTAGTAGTGAATGAAACCCTTCCTGGGAGAAAGGAAGGAATTTGGTGGCAATGGCTGTTGTTGAGCCCATGAGCTCCCTTCCTCGCCTCTTCCTTTCTAGAAGGTGAAACCGTCTGCCCTCAGGGGTGTGAACCCATCGTGAGGTCAGCAGGCCAAGCCCAAAAATAGAAGGATATGTAACAGGAGCTGTGAGAGGGATCATGGTGCAGGAGAGACCTGGGCTAACAAGGCAGACCTGGGCAGAGCAGAGCCAGTGCAAAAAGGAGGAGCCTCATCAGGCTGAGCTGATGGGATTTTCCAGGTCAAAGATGGGAAACTGGAGATGCGATGTAGGCTCCCACAAAGCTGGAAATCCAGGCAAGTGCTGCACCTCCCAGAAAACGACATGTGAAAAGAGGAGGGTTGTGTTTTCACCATCCATCCATCCATCCATCCCTCCATTCATCCTTCCGTCCTTCCCCCTTCCTTCCCCATATAGAAGTGATGCACCAGCCCTTGCAGAGGGATTTACCAGCCTCCCCTCCTCCCCCTGAGCTGCTGTCACTATTCTCCAGGGTCTGATTCCACCCATCCCAACTCAGAAAACCAAGTAGTCAGCACGATGGGGGTACCAGGATGGAGCTCAGCTTGTGGTGAACCACTTTGTGGGGGGCTCCATTGGCATCTAGCTCCCCTCATTTATAAGGATAAGCCGGGACGTGCAGAATCACACCTTGGGGAATTGCAGCAGAAAATGTTACTTTGTTTTCTGTAGATGTTTTGGGGCTTGGGAGAGAATGGACCAGGTGCTCGATGAGCATCAGCCCAACCGCACTGGTAACCACCGAGCTGAGAGTCCAGGCTGCTCCCCCATCTCCCCAGGGCTCATCACTTCCCCTCCCTCCACTGACAGCTCCAGATAAATCGGCCTTGAAGAGGAAAATGGGCTGATTTGTGTTTTTTGTTTTCCCATGTCAACATATCTGAGTGTTTTCATACCTTGCGGGGCAGCTGCTGCAAAGAACAAAGCCCATCCGTCAGGGGAGTTAAAATTAGATGAGATTCTTCTCTGCCTCACCATTCTGCGTGGCTGCATGTGAGGTGGGGGGTTTGCAGCATTATTTCCTCGGCATTGTGTGTGGAGAGGCTGTCTCTGAGGGCAGGGTGTTTGCACACTGAGATGGCCGGAGTCACAGCTGAGTCCAGAGGCTGGATGGAAAATCTCTGCTCACCACCTTGCAGGCAACAATCCCTCTCCCAGAGGTCAGTGATGTCTCGAGGGTGATGCCACCAGTATCCCTGAGATGTTCCTGGGACATGAGAGGGGCCCCCACCGGGCTCGAGCTGGTGACAGTGCCAGCCTGCCCCAAGCCCACTGCTCCCACCCAAGGCTGGGGGCAGTGGGGCTCCTTACAAATACAGGGTGATTGCATCTGCTGGTTCATCCTTTTCCATGAAAAATGCCTCCAAAGTGATGATTACTTCATCGGAGGGGTTAGCGAGCCCTTTTCCTTCACTCAGGCTCGTGCCTGGCCTCATGGCAGTGACAGGGACGGGGACAGTGATAGCAAATGGCTTGTGGGCACCGAGCTGTGCTGGCAGCGAAGGAAGGGCGCGCATCACACCCCATCCCCAGGGAACTCAATCCCCACAGGAGCCTTTTTCCCTGATTGTTGCTTATTTAGGTATTTTCAGCACCCCACTGCCCCCCTCTGTGCTGCCTTTGTCTGACAATGGAGCACTGATTGGGAACTGGCAGCGTCTCCCTGGATTTTGGGGATCTGGGAGCCTGAGCTGTGCCCCCCTCAGCTGGCGCTCAGAGGTGGCAGTGCTGCTTCCATCCGATGCTGTCGGGAGCATTAACAGCCTGTGAGTCATCTCATAAATGAACCATCATGGGGAGGGGGGGATCCAGCGCGGGATGCTGCTCCCAGACAGAGCCGGGCTGGAAAAATAAAGCTTTTTGCTGCTGGTGGAAGGAATTGGTGTCAATGTGACCCCTGGGCTCACTGAGGGGCCGGGTTTTCCTGGACAGGGAGCAGGTCCTTTGAGACTGAGACATGGGGACTCTGTGTCCTGTTGCTTGGGGCTGGTTGTAACATGGGGACCATGTGTCCTGGTGCCTGGGGCTGGTCATGACATGCTGGAGGGCCAAGGACCCTGTGCACATGGACAGACACACATGTTGCACTATCAAGGGACAGAGAGGAGTGTTAGGGCTGGGTTTCCCAAGGGATAAGGTCTGTTTGTCTGTCTCCTGTAAGTCTGACAGGAGATTTGCCAGTGTCTGTTACTGTACCAGCACAATGGGGGTTAGACCCACGCCAGATATGGCTTAAACCTCCCGGGCCACCTTTGACCATCCTGATCATGGAGGAGGCAGGTTTCTTTCTCAGCATATAAATGTTACATTTTCTGCAGCTTTTTAGCTCCGAGCCACAGTTCAGGGGGGATGGTCCTGCCATCACCCACAGCTGTGGGTGCCAGTGCCAGGATGGGATGGACACGTGGCTGTTCAGCTCATTGATTCACCTCCTTGGAGGGCTCTGGAGATGCTGGGGAGGAAGCGGGTGTTGTCTTTGATGTTGGGAATCCAGGTCAGCTGCAATCCTGCTGCTCTCTAACTGTGCCAAATCACAGAGCGCAGCTTCAGTGCCTCTTGCTCTGGACTCAGATCCCAGGTCTTCCCTCCACTTTTTCATGCTCCTGCAAAAGCCTGTGGGATGATTTGGTTTGGGGTTGGAAGAGGACAGGAAACCTCTTTTCAGTGGAAACCTGGTAGAAAAGCACAGGAAGGTTTGGATCAGTTTTGGTTTGGGGCTCAAGGATTGAGATTTGGGTGGTTTGGACCAGGAGGCATCAGGCGCTGCAGAAAGAGCATCAGCTTGCACCAGCTCTTTGTTTTTGTGCCAGTCATTCCCTGCCAGGAGCCAAGATGTGGAGGTCAGGGAAGCAATGGCATGGGAGCAGTGGTGGTTACAGGGTGTTTTAAACATGTGATTAAGGCTCTTTTCCTGGTTATCTCAGAGCTCTCCATATCCTATGCTTGGTTTGGGCAGGGCGGCTGCCTGGCTGTGGGGCAGCACAGGGACCAGTGTGTCCCCTCACACTGTGGGCTCACAGGCAGCAGGTCCTGAAGTGATGCTCAGGTTTATGACAGGATCCTGGGAGGTTTTGAAGATGCTCAGCAGGTCCTGAAGGCAGGAGTTGTTCAGGGAATCTGGCTGCAGCATCCCTCACCTGCATGGCTTTGGTCCTGGATGTCAGGAGGCATGATGGATGGCTCAGCGCTGGGGCAGGGCTCATCCCAAAAAGCTCAGCAAACCTCAGGATTTTTCTTTGACAGTTTGATCAAGCTCTGAAGGGCTCAGGAGCTAGGATCAGCCAGAGCCAGGCTGGATACAGCTGTGGCCAGAGACTGAGCAAAGCTCTTTGGTCACCAGCTGCCTGCTTTACACCCAGCTCATCCCTGACTTGTCTGAGCTGAATCTCCAGCAGAAAAGCCAACAGCATGATGCCAACCCTGATGCAGCTGCCTCCAGGGATTCCTCCTCCAGCCCTTTATCAGCACTGGGGATCTTGCTTTGCTTCAGTTCCCAGTATGATACCATCAGGTGCCTGCTCCCATCTGTCCTGGCTGGTCCTAGTGGCCTTGGGAGAGCACCCAGGGAGGGCAGCATGCCCTCCATCCATAGGGACACAGATGGTGGCTGCCCAATGCTGTATTTTTCCAAGACGGCCACCTGCTTCCCTCCCTGCTGCCAGGGGCAATGCCAAGCCATGGGGCAGAGCCTCTGCCAGTATTCCCAGTCCATCAACCAGCACTGGGAGCCTCTGGAGAGCAGGTGGGATGGCACGGCTCTTCCATGGTCATGGTGTTACCCAGAGAAAAGCAAGAGGCATCAGGAAAAGGAGTTGAATCCCATCAGTGCTGGGTCTCAGAGGAAATCTCTGGCTCTGTTTGTACCCTGCCATGAGAGCACCACTGACATCCCAATGTTAGGTGTTTTGGCCATCCTGAGGGTGGGCTCCCAATCCAGGATGAGGACAGAGAACAGGAAAGAGCTAGAGGAGGAGGAGGAGCAGTGACAGCAAAGGCTGCTGTGCTCAGCCTCTCCCAGCTTCAAAGGCAGCTCCCCCTCCTCCAGCCTCTCCAGCCTGCAGAACCTCAGACAGCTGATCAGAGAAGGTGATTTGTCTCCCTCTTTTCTTTCTTCTTCTGAAAGGCACAAAACCCCCCCTTTCACCCCCTGTATCTTGCAAATGTGCTGGATCTTCCTCCCACCCTCTCCCACTCTTCCTCTCTGAAAATATCCCAGCCTAGCAGGAAGCCAAGGACAGACTCCAGCCACGTCATTGTCCCCTTCCTGAATGCCTCTGCTTTGGGAAGACATTTTCAGGGAAGATTTCCTCTCTGATTATCATATTGGGGTCATTTTTTTTCTTAAGACCCCTTTTAGAGTTGCAAACCTGCTGGGCTCAGCTGGGCTGTCCCCGGGGAGCACTTGGCCAGCCCAGCCTGTGGTTAAATGAAGACTAGTAATAAGGAAAAATTGAAAGCGGTGATTTAATGATTGGAACACCTCTTCTTCCACAGCTATCTGTCTGCCTATCTAAATATAGATATATATTTTCTAAACACAAAGTGCCAACATCCTTGCTTCGAGATGGGTGAGGCAGCTGAGAGCCAAACACAAGGATTTAAAAGAGCAATATTAAATAACTGATGTCCAATGAAAGCCTTAGGCAGAAGGAAATGCTCTGCCAATAGATACTTATTTACATGGAGAGGAAAACAGCTGGAAACAGATTTTTTCCTCTCTCCCAATGTTTCAGCTTTAGCAGTTTGAGGGAGAGGATGTTTGATGTGTAAATCCCTTCCTGCTGCCAGGTTTGGCAGAGGCAGAGCCACGTCGGGAGCAGCCCTGGCTCAGGGAGGTGTTGGCTTAGATAAAATGTTGTTGATTTAAAGGATTTTTTTTTATTATTTGGGTTTTTAACTTGCCCTTCTTGGGTTGCCCTCCCATGGACAGTAGGGAGCAAAACTTGGTTGGGGGTGGCCACAGTTCCCAGCAGCTGCCTTCCTGTCCCCATCGAGAAGCAACATCCACACATGCATATGGATGTGGCAGAATGACTGGGAGCACTGGAGCAGCAATGTTGCCAGGGATGAAGGGAGGCAGTGTTTGCCCTTCAAGTGTAACCAGCTTCAAGGTGATGCTCCAACCTAATTCCCAATCCCAGAGTGGATTTTTCCCATCAGCCTGATGGAGAGACCCATCCTCCTCCCTTCCACTAATAATTGCACTCCATTAACAACTTGAATGTTCTAGGCTAAGTGTTCCCATTTCTCCCATAAATGAGGCCCTTCTTGCCCACCCAACAGAACAAGACCCCCTCCTCCCTGTGGCTGTGGAACCAGAGCTGGGGGTGGGTGTCAAGGGGACAATTTTTATTCCTTGCTGTAACCAAGATATCTTCTGAGCGAAGCAATTTTTCCTCTTGCCTTGTGCTTCTACCTTCTCCGTATCCAAGCACAGCTGGGATTCTCGGAGGGCCTGGATGACTCACCACAGCAGAGATGTCAGGGCATTAGCACGATTCCTCCCTGGGCTCTGCATTTCCCACCACCAAGAGTTTTTATATTCCAAACATCTCTCCTGCTCCAAGGAAATGTCATGTTTACCTGCAAAATGCCTGGGCAGAGGTAGCACATCGAGGGGACAGCAGGGATGGGTGCTGGACCAGGGAGGGTGGTATAGGGATCAGAGGGACTCGAGGACACATGTGGAGTGTCACAGCCTCGCTGATGGCAGCATGACACATGTCTCCCCAGTGCAATTAGTGCCCTCATCCCAAGTTATAGCCAGGAGCTGCAGTGGGTCCCTCCTCCATGGCTGCTCCGTTGCCCCTTTCCCCACAGCCCCAGCACCGTGGCAGGTGCAGTTGGCTCACTAATTATATGCCATGCCCAGCCAGGCTGCTTTGCACAGTGCTATTAATTAACATTTGCTTCCCTGATGGTTGCTGACCCTGCCAGAGTCGGGAATAAATTGGCTGCTGTGGGTAATGGGCTTGCTGTGAGTGGCCGGTGCTGGTGGCACAGCTCCTGGGTAATGGCGTTGTTACAGGACAAGCTATTTATATTCTCATTTTGGAAAGACAAGGCGGTTTGTTGGAAGAATGTGGCCCTTGGTGCCAGCTGCTCTTGACTTTCAGGCTTCTGGGGACCTTGGAGGAAAGGCAAAGAGCTGAGACAGCTGGGATTGTTCAGCCTGGAAAAGAGGCTTTGAGGTCACCTAATTGTGGCCTTCCAGTACCTGAAGGAGCTGACAAGAAAGATGGAGAGAAACTATTTACAAGGGTCTGGAGTGACAGGACAAGGGGAATGGCTTCCCACTGCCAGAAGGCAGGGTTAGATGGGATACTGGGAAGAAACTCTTACCTGTGAGGGTGGGGAGGCCCTGGCACAGGGTGCCCAGAGAAGATGTGGCTGCCCCATCCCTGCAACTGTCCAAGGCCAGGTTGGATGGGGCTTGGAGCAACCTGGTCTAGTGGTAGGTGTCCCTGCCCATGGCAGGGGTGGAACTGGATGAGCCCCCTCACACTCCAACAGCTCTGTGATTCTATGACTGTGAAAGGGGGCACAGATATGGCTGGGGGAAGAGCTTGGGACCTGTCCAACCTGCCCTCCTGGGGCATTTTTCCTCAATAAATAATTGACCAGGGTCTGGGAGACTCTGGGATGGCACAAAGCAGGTGGAAAAATACTTTGGGGACATTACAAACAAATCAGGATTAGAAAATGTGCAAAGATCATTTTTCCTCTGGAACACAAGCCCTGCCTAGTCTACGCATTTGGATGCAGAGGATCACGGAGTGGGGATGAGCCTGAATATCCCATTGAGCCCCCCAGGCCCCTCCTCTTTCCCATCGCCTTGGGTGCTCTACCTGCACTAAACCTGTCCTAAACCATGTTAATCTGTAGAGCAAACCCCCCCTGCTCACCAGCTCTGTCCTCCAGCCACCCAGCACTTCATTATATCACTCAAGATTAATCTGCGGCTCCTAATTGCCAAGTGCCCGAGAGCTCCTGGCAGGGAGGGAAAAAAGTGTCAGACAAAAAAGCCAATGTTTTTTTTTTTCCTCTGCAATATTTAGGTCAACCTACTGATGTGGGAAGCACAGGAGATGGGAATTTGTACAGTTTGAGGGAATTGGGGTGTTTTATAGCATTTATTGGGGTTTTTTCCCTGGCATCTCCTCCATCCTGGCTGTAAGAGGGAAGAGTGTGCATGATTCCGGCTGAAAGTGAGGAAAAATTGTATTTCATAGAGATTTTTGCTTTTAATGGGGGATCTTAGCTCAGGTCTCTGCCTATTCAGCTAAAGGCAAGCACTGTGATTTTAGGAAGACTGTGATCAAAGTGCTCTGCTGACTCAGCAAACCTCTCTGGCCAGGAAACAAAAGGGCATGGGGTTTTCTTTAGAAAAAGTATATGCTGTAATTTTCCATGCAACACATTTCACTTCAGAAAAAAAGGTTTGGGTCCAGTTTGGGCTCTTCCGATGCTTTTAATCCTCACAAAGCCTGGGCTGCAGAATCGCAGCCATACACCTCGACAAATCATTTCCTTCCTATAGACTGCAAACACTGCAGATGAAAACTGATTTTCCCCCTTTTTTTTTCAGGAAAAACACCCCAAAGCAAATACCCAGTCAGCTCAAATCCATGGCTTTTCTCCGAATATTTTGGCTTGGCTGAAGATCCAGGCTGGATCATGTAGCTGTCCTGGGCAATCACTAATTTTTTCAGAGCTGCTCCAAAGCAGTTGAATCACTCACTTCAAGGCAGAACAATGAAAGAGAAAGGAAATTCCATTTGTATCCCAGCCTGAGCCTGGAACCAGAACTGGGAGGCTCAGCAGTTTTTTCCTCCTATTTCAGTGTTATTTGTGTGTCATTCAATGCCTGGAGTGTCCTGCCAGATACCCCTGCCTGGTTCCTCCAGGTGTTTAGGGACCACCATACCACTGAATCCTTTGACAACTGCCCCTATGGAATCCAGACCCAAAGTCCTGCATCCCACATCTTCCCCTGCCCCTGTAGCAGAGGCAGCACCTTGTGCTTAGGAAAACCAATGCTTAGGGGTTTATTAAAACAAAAAGCTGAATAAAAACCCCAGAGTTTGGAAGGCTTTGACTGCGCCACAGCTCAAAGTAAGTGCAGTAGCCGAGGTTTCCCTAAAAAATTTGGGGTGTCTATAGCTCTTGCCTTCACTTAGCATCAAGTCCCAGGCTGGTGCAGGGTCTGCTTGGCTTTTGGGGTACTGACCAGCCTTCTGGGATTTGAGGAAGAGCTGTTGGAGTCCAAGTATTGGGGGGCACATCAGGCACCTTTCCCAGGTCACCAAGGCACAGGGAGTTTTCTGGACTCCCCCTAACCCACACAGCACCCTCTGCATCATTTCTGCCCTCCCTAAACCACCCCAGTGCTGTGTTTTCCTGCTTTTTAAAGGAAGTCAGCCCAATTCCTGAGCAGGGCTGTCCCCTTGCCCTGTGCCCACCACGCTGAGCATCACCCTGTGACATCACCCGTGGGAGCAGCCATGATGTGGAGGTGGGAGCAATGGGTGGTTTTCCCAGGAGATCTGAATCCTGTCTACTGACGACGGCAAAGTGAGTTGTGCCGAGAGCCTGTGGCTGCCACCAGATAAATACTGCATGTGGGTTTGAGGTCTGGGGAGGCAGCGAGCGCTTCTACCTAAGGGATCATTACCCATTGATTGGAAGTAAGCATGGGAATGGGCAGGGGAATGTGCTCAGTTTGTCGCAAAGGCTACCCGTCATGGAATCATGGAATGGTTTGGGTTGGAAGGGACCTTAAAGCCCATCCCATCCCATCCCACTCCCTGCCATGGGCAGGGAC
>QWTY01008430.1:23702-68876 GCA_008033365.1 Pseudorectes ferrugineus
CCCCCCCCCCCCCCCCCAATGCCAGGGCAGTGATCCAGCACCCACCCCAGATGAGGGACATGGGGCAGGGGCTCTGTGGTACCACCTGAAACATCCACTCCCCTCCAAATCAAATCCAAATTTTGCTACCAGTTTTGGAGAAGCTTTGGAGCATCCCCAAGCCCCACCAGCCCAGGCAGCTCCCAGAACCTGGGGTGGGGGATGGACACAAAAAAAACCCCCCTCTCCTATTTCTTGCCCATCCCAAAGACTTCACAGTTGGGGTACAGAAGGAGGCTGGTCCATGGCTGCCCCCAGGATGAGGAGGAGGCTTCATGACTACATGGCAGAGGGTGGGGGACACTGAATACAGCTCCCCCATCCCCAATTCCTTGCCGAGAAGGAAGAAGAAAACCCAACGGATGGGCAGAGCCCACAGGAAGGACAGAAGAGCAGTGGGAGCAGGGGCTGGCACAGAAACCTCAGCCCACCAGCGCAGCGAGCATGTCCATTCTCTGCCCCTCAGCTCCCCACCGCCGCCATCTGTGGACAGTTTTCCCAATGCAGGGGGTCTCTGGGCCCCCTTGGAAGGCAGTGGTCCCATGTCAGGATCCTGGGCACATGTCCCTTGTGGCCTGGCTCTACCAAGCCCCCAGCAGGGAGCTGCCTCTAGTCCCAGCCAATGGGACAGTGACAAATGGGCCACTCCCACCCAGTCAGTCTTGCAAGAGGTGGACAAAGCTGGCGGGGAAGACTCCGGTGCGGGAGCCATCGCCCTCAATGAAGCCGACCTGGGGGTGCAGAAAGAGGGTTCAGGGGGATGGGAGTCTTACCTCAAGATATCATCCCCAAAACTTCTCCCCTGCCCAATTCCAACAGGGATTTAGAGAGGTGAAGCTGTGGTGACACGTCAGTGGAGCCCTCCCAGCCCTCCTCCATGCACACATGGGGCAGGAGTCCCCCATCCGTGCCCCCCCAGAAAAACTCAGCCTCCTTCAGGAGGGAACTGGACGGGGAAAAGGACCAGGATTTGGATCCCAGCACCTGTCCATGCCATGGTGGCTCACCCAGATCTGCTCGTCCTCCTCCCGTGTCACCACGATGACCTCCCCCTTGGAGAAGGTCAGCTCTCGCGCCTTGTCCCCCTTGCAGTCAGCCACTGCTTTCACCCGCTTCTGCCTCCCCTTGGCCTGAAATGGGATGAAAAGGGGGTGATAGACCCCTCCCCCAAGGCCACCCAAAAGGCAGCAACAGGGATATGACCCCCGGATCATTCCATCTGCCACCCCAGGATAAGAGGAGCTGGGATGCTTAGGGATGCAGAGAAGAGGATTTGCACCTACCGGAGCAAATCTCCTGGGCATGGGCACAGGGGGCACCTTGCTGAGAGCGGGGTCCTCAGGGCCACCAGGGCTCTGGGGGGACCCGGCCAACCCCACTTTGCCCACCATGCCGCTGATGCGCCGGTACGAGCGGGTGCTCTCTGAGCTGTGGGTGACATCGGGAACAGTGTCACCCCCCCTCTGCTGGTGCCTTCCCCCCTCCCTGTCCTCCTTCCTGTGAGGTCTCAGGGGTCAGGGCTTCCTCCATGGGACCTGGATCCCACCCACAGCCCCCTGGATGCTGATGGAAAGGGTGCCCAGCACCCAAACTCTCTCAAATGAGCCCATCCCACCGCATTTTCCCAAGAGGGAAAAAATATATATGGTAACTTGCAGAGGATCTTGGTGTCCTCCCAAATAATCTGCGTCATTGTCTCCAAGGACAACCCAGCATCCCCACAGCTGCCCTTGTCTCCTCCTGCATCCCAGGGTCACCATCAACTTCTTTGGAGACCCCAGAGGGTGGGGACCCCTGTGCTCCACAGGGATTCCCCATGCCCGTGGGGATGGCAGGGGTTGAAGCCAACCCACCAGCACCATCCAATGACCCCCCAACACCAAGTGCAACCCCAGTCTGGAGCAGGGTCCCTACCCGAACTTGACAGGGGGGATGTCGGGGGCTGTGTTGCCTGGCAGGGGCTGCCCGAGTGGGGGACTCAGCTCTGGCCCCCGCCGACTGCTGCTAGTGTCCATCTCGGAGCGGGTCTCCCAGTACGCTGCCCGCTGGCTCTCAGTGGGGCTGCAGGTGCTGGGGATGCCATCCACGGCACCCGTGCTGCTGGCACAAGGCAGGCTGCGTGGTGCCAGTGCTTCTGCTGCCCCAGAGAAGTGGGGCTCCGATGCCTGCCGGGGCAGTTCAGGGCGCTCTGGGGGAACACGCACAATGGGGACAATAAACTTGGTCTCCGGGGGAAGGCACAGCCCCGCCATGATGACCCCCCACTTCAACTCACCAGTGGGGCTGTGGCTGGGTTTGGGGCGAGAGCTGCCCCGCGTAGGGTTTTTGAGGGGCAGCGGCGGGGGGATCTCCTCGCTGTGGGCCCGGCGGGGTGCAGGGCGTGAGGGCACCAGGATGCTCTCGTAGGTCTTGTTGGTGATGTCCATCCCCATGCAGCTCCAGCGGGTCTGGGGGCAGGCGGGCAGCGGGCTGGCGGCCAGTGGTGACGTGCCCTTGAAGGAGCGCTGGAGGGGGCTCACCTGGGGGTACACACACAGCTCCAGGGATGTCCCACTGCCACCAGCCCCCCCAAAAGGGTCTGCACTCTCCCAGCCCCCTCACTGGGGATGTGGAGGCCCCCCCCACCATCCTACAGGTACCTTCTCCTCCAGCTCATCCTCGCTATCATAGGGGAACTCGGATGGGGGCTCCCAGTCATAGTCCACATGGATTTGCAGGGAGAGCTTCCCTGCTTGTGCCTGCTCCAGCTGCCAGAGGGATGGGGCAGGTCAGGGGGATCTCAGGATGGGACAGCCCATAGGGCACTGAAGAGACACATCCCAGAAGCCCCCCACCTTCATGCCAGCCCTCCTCAGGCGCTTTGGTCTCCTTTCCCCACGCTGAGCTTCTCCCCATTCCTCCATCCCACCTACCAGCTCCTCACACTCGCTGTGCTTCAGCCTCCTCGCCACGTCCAGAGCTGTCTCGCCCGCCGCGTTCACTGCCCAAGGGACAGAAGGGGGACAAATCCAGGTTTCAGCCTTACCACTCCCACCAAAGAATCCCAAAACCCCCATCCCAATCTCATACCTATGGTGAAGGCGGCTTTGCCCTTCAGGAGCAGCTTGAGGCAGTTGGGCTGGTTGTAGAGTGCACCATAGTGCAAGGCTGTGTTCCCGTCCTGCGTCACCTGGTCCAGTGTTCCCCTGTGCAGGGCCAACAGCAGGAAAGTCAAGGCTCGAGAACACGCAAGCATCCTCTACATTCCTCCCATGAGGGAGAGGGGCAGGGAACACTGGGAGCACTTGGGGACGCACCCATTCTGGATGATGAAGTCCACCAAGGGAAGGGATGATCTGTCGGCATGGCGCACAGCCATGTGCAGCGCCAGCTCGCCTGCATCCTGCCAAGAGACGGGAGGGAGAGATGACCCGGAGAATGCTCATCTGCCTCAGGATGAAGGGAAAAGAAGTACTGGATCCAAGAATGCTCATCTTCCCCCCCAAATGGAGGGAAAAGGAGTGCTGGACACATGTATGCTCATCTCCCCCAAGATGGAAGGGAAAGGAGAGCTGAACCCAGGGATGCTTCATCTCCCAAGATATGGAAGGGAGAGGAGAGCTGGCCCCAACAATGCTTCATCTCCTACGAGTAGGAGAGAAGAAAGCTGGACCTGAGGATGCTCATCTTCCTACCAGCACACCCCTGCCCAAAGCCCAGGACAACCCTGAGCACAGGCACCCAGAGAGGGAAAATCCATTCCCTGTCAGGTGCAGGGCTCACCTGACCCTCAGGGCTGGCCAGGGACTTGGTCAGGTCATGCCCCTCAGCAAAGGCCTGGAGAAGGGCCAAGAGGTCACGGGCTCGAATGGCTTCCCAGAGGCTGTGGAGGTTGTCCCGGCCGCTTTTCTGCACGTAGCGTCGCTCCATGTACTTGGCCATGATGTATTCCTTGCGCGCAGCCCTGCCGGAAGGGGGGCTTGGATGGGCATGCAGCTGGGGGTGGAGCCCTGTGCTCCTGCCTCCTCCTCAAGCCTCAGGATCAAGGGTAAACCTCCAAAGAGGTGCAGAGCCCCACCACAATCCAGCAGTGATGGATGCCTCAGGATGCCTCATCCCAGGGCTGTCTTAAAGCCTATGGGTAGTGGCAGCATGGGGACAAGGACAGGGCACACACCATGCACTCCTATTCCTCCTCCTCCTTCTCTTCTTCCCAGCACACCCAAGTCCCTGACTCACATATCACTGCTGGCCGAGGGCTTGGGACAGTCCTGTGTGGGTAGCGTGGCCTCCATGATCTCATTGAAGCGAGTGTTCCCGATGCTAACAGCCAGCTAGGGAGAGAGGAGAAGAGGGACACGAGCCCTCCTGGCCACACTCACCCTGCTCCAGCCAGATCCCATCCCAGAAGGAAGGAATCCATTGGATCCACCCAGGACTTTTCCAGAGCAGCATCTCTGCCAGGATGATGCTCTCTGATGGCAAGGGAAATCTGTTTTAGGAGGGAGAAAATCCTGGGGAGCTGCCAGCAGCCCCCTGCTCAGCAAATGGCTTTGCAGAGCCCCCTTTGCCCAGATCACTGTGCTGGGGAAACTGAGGCAAGTTTGCAAGCCCTGGAGCAAACTGGGGACAGATGGTATGGAGGAGAAGGAATGAACCCTGTGTCCCAGGAGGTTTGGGAGACACAGAGGGTGATTCCCAGGGACCAGGAGACCTCCAAACTCAGGGAGCAGCTTACCAGCAGCTCGGAGGTGCTGAGAACATCCAGAGTGAGGGACTGGATACGGGAATAATGCACACCCAGCTCCCGATGGATACCAGAGCACTCGATGCACGTGAGGATGCCAAGGTTGGTAGAGAGCCATGTGGGATCTGCAGTGGGAGCACCCTCAGCACCACACCCAGCCTCCCAAGATGCTGTGACCCCCATGACACCTGACCCACACCCAGGACGGGGGGACACCACAGGCCCTGACGTACCTGGGGCGCCACAGTCACAACACTGCTTGTTTCCTGGCATGTTCTTCACCTCACTGATGACCAACCTGGTGAGCTCCTGCATGCTGCCGTCCACCCCGTTGCCTGCTGCCGCCCCACCACTGCCCCCATCCCCCTTGAAGGCATTGCTCAGGGCTTCGTCCTTGCTGTTCTGCAGCACCGAGACCCACCTGGGCAGGAGGGAGGACGAAGAGGAGGATGGGGAAGGCAGAGCAGGATCTGGCACGTCAAGGAGGAGGGATGGGCTGTGGCACTTACACAACACACTCCTGCTCATCCTCCGCTTGGAAGTGATATGTCCTGTTGTCTGCAGGGATGGGGAGAGGGGAGAGAAGGTGAAAGGGGAGAAGCTGTGTCTGTGACATCCCTTGAATTGTTCAAGGCCAGCTTGGAGAGGGCTTGGAGCAATCTGGTCTAGTGGAAGGTGTCCCTGCCCATGGTGGGGGGGGTGGAACAAGACAATCTTTAAGGTTGCTTCCAACCTAAAACATTGTAGAATTCTATGATCTAGGGATGCCCAGGACAGCAGGAATCCGCTGAAATCTCTTCAAAGGAGCTGCTTAATTACAAATTAAATCACTGCACATGACTCTTCCATCACCTGAGCCCTGTCACAACCTCTTTTTGTCTCAGCTTTCTAGATCTCCTTGGAGAGATCGGTCTTTCATCTGTAAAGACATCCAGGAAGACACCCACAGCCAGATTAAAAGCATTTAAAGACGGTGCCAAGGTGTTTCAGAGGGAAAACCCACTCCAAAAAGGGAGAGGTCCCACCACAGCCTCCACCTCCAGGTCAAACACCTCACCCCAGCCACAGCACCTCACCCCAGGCACTCACGTGTCACCAAGTCAAAGCATTTCTTCTCCTCGGCATGGGGCCGCACCTGGCAGGTGAGGAGGTTCAGCTTCACGGGGGGACGGTTTATCTGCAGGGTGAGAGGACCAAGGTGGGTTAATGGACCAGGAAGGGATGGGATGGGCATCACCAAGGGATGGGCATCACCATCTCCAATGGCAACTGTGGTGGTACAACCACCACAGATGGTTTCTCTTGGGATAACCATGCAAATCAGACCCTGTCTGACCTGTTTTAAAAGAACAGGAGCACTTTGCAGGAGAACATGGATCCAAGATGTCCCTCTGTCCCTGCTGCAGTTTCCAGCCTCCAATGCCAGAGAGCATCCCTTCCCTCCCAACCAGCCCCATCCCTCTTTGGGCTTGTCTGGACCCTCATCGTCCATCTCGCTGCCACAACCAAGCCCACCCTTCTCTCCCATGGACCCCTATCAGACATGGGGGACCTCCTATGGATCCCTGTCAGACACGGGGGACCTTCTTTAGACTGTCCAGTCCCATTCTGTATTGAATTTTAAGCCAGGCAGATTCGTGACCAGTTTGGGCAAAACTAAACCTGAAATCCAATGGACACCAAGTCCCAAAGGGTACACAAAGAAAGGTCAGGGTTGCAGCCCCCACACTCCCCACCGTGCTGTGGGAGATGGTCAGGCAGCCATACTTCACACCGCACTTCCTCTTCTGCCACACTTTGCGGATCCTGAGAAGGAGGAAGAGGAGGAGTGAGGATTGCACAGCTGCAATCACCCACATCCACATCCCAAACCAGCCACAGCAGCCCTCAGCAGAGGCTTCATGGTGTTCTGGACATGGGGTTTTGTTTTCTCTAACTCACAGAGCACTAAATGTCCTGTGAGCTGGATTCCAGCTCTGGGGCTTCCCATGAGCATTGACAACATCGGGATGAAGCCGGGAGCTCTCCAGGATAACACTCATCCTCACCCATCGCTCTTCTTGTACAGGAATCCTGACTTCTCCGTGCCATACTGCTTGTTGCCTTGGTGCTGGTGGATACTGTAACCACTGCCAGAGTTCTTCCTGCTCAAGTTTTCCTGAAAAAAGGCAATTAAAAAGCAAAGTGAGAGGCACAGAGGCAGTTGCTGCCCCAAGTGACCTTGTCCTTACGTGGGTCCTGTGTGCCCAGCAGGATGCCAGACACCCCCATGCCCTCCCAGCATCCAAATGTCTCCAGGTCCCTGGAGAGATTAACCCAGCTACCCTCTCCCTTCTGCTCCCCATCCCCAAACTAACCCTAGGGGGCCCAGCAACCTCCCGATGCTCCTTCTCAGCTCTCCCCTGCCCATCCTGGTGGTCTCACCTCCTTGTTCTCCAGCTGCAGGATGTTGCGGAGAGAATCGCGGGTCTGCGTGAGCTGCTTCACCTCCTCCTCCTGTGCTTGGTGGAGCTGGAAAGGGAGCAGCTGCCCTCACTGCTGTGCTGAGCGCAGGTGTTCTCAGGGGCTGGCACGGGGACAGGGGGGTGGCATCCTGGGAGACATGTCTGAGGGGCATTGGATGGCAGTGTGAAGGCCTTACCGCGTGGAGGGACACAGCGAGCTTCTCAATGAAGGGGTAGAGGTTCTGGGCAGCCTTCCAGCCGTCTTGGAAGAAACTGGGTGTTTGTTGAGGGTAATTAAGATGCAGATGGGGAGGATGGAGGAAAAAAGAGGGGTTTTAGAGAAAATGTGGCAGGAGATCATGGCAATCCCCTCCCTGGAAAGCTGCGCTTGCTTTGTGGCTCCCTGGTTATGGGGATCTGGAGAGAGCCTAGCAAAGGCCAAGCCCGGCCCATGGGGTCTGGATACCCCAAATATTTGGGGTGTTTGGGATGCAGGATTGGCCTCTTGTTCAATCCCAGCTCAAGGCACTGGGGAGCAGTGCTGCCAAAAGCCACATTCTGGGGGGTCCCTGGGTCACAGTCCCAGTCAAAGACATGGTTTTAACCAGAGTGACTGTCTCAACCTGCCTCAGTTTCCCCACTTGAGAGCTGGAGGAGATGATGACTCCCACACACTGCTATTCCAGCCTCACAGAGCAATGGGAAAGGCGAGGGGATGTTGATCCTTGCTCCAAACACCCTCGTTACGAGCCCCATGGCTAATGCCAGAGCTGCTCAGCTGAGCTCATCCCTGGAAATCTATCCAGAAACCAAATCATCAGATATATCTCAAGCCAATGTCCCTCCCCCAGCCCCATGGACACGTTTACAGCTCCTCAAGCCAACAAAGCACATTTCAACTCCCCAGAGAAAACTAGAGAGTGATGGGCTCTGCCCAGTATCTCCATCAACAGCTTTATGGATCTGGCATGAGAGTAGAAGACCCCAGACCCTCGTGGGACCACCCAAGGGTGACAACCAGCCCCAGGGATGAACCACCTTGACCAAGGTGGCACCTACTTGTGCTGAGCGTGGAAAAACTTGATGAGGCTCTGCAGGAAATCTGGTCCCTGCTTCATCTGAGACTCGCTGGCTTTTAGCAGGTACTGGAGGGGGAGAAGACACCTGGTTAGGTGACAGAGACAAGGACCAGTTGAAAATATCCCAGAGGAAAGAGCAAGAGCCTGACCAGCCCTTGCTTCCCTTCCCAGCATGGGGAGGAAGGTTAAAACACTGGCTGGGTTTCAAGAAGTTGAGTCATGATGTTGGATTTGAAGGCAGCTCGCTGGGGACCACCCTCAAAAAACCTGGCTCTGGAAGTCCTCCAAGACCTGAAAAGTTCAAGGACTGAGGCAGGCCTCCAGGGTTTACAGCCAAGCATGCTTCTCCTGCTGCTTATTACTTCTGGAGTTAATAAATAACCGAAACTCCAAGGCAGCTTGTGAAGGAAAAAAAACACAACAAAAAAGGCCAAATGTTTTTTAAGACATGGCCCTTTTATTCCCAAAAAATCAGATTCCAAGAAGTGAGCACCTGCAGCACACCAGCGCCGGAGGTCTGCTGAGGTGCCCTGTGGGATGGGGAATTTCAGCTTTATGCATCAAACCCATCCATCAGCTGCAGGCAGGGAAGGAAAGACACAGAGTCTCACTCACCCTAAGCAAAATAAGGAGGGGAAGAGATTTTCCCCTGCAAGCTCCTCTCCAGCCGCTGGAATGGTTTTGAGTGGGGAGCGAGGGAAGGGGGAGGCAGCCCTGAGCTCTGGGGGCTTTCCAGGGTGGGATAGAGATCCTGGAATGGAGTTTTCCCATGCCCCAGGCATTCTGGACACCCTGAGGGGTCACTGGCCTGGGGAGGGTTGTTTAACTGCTCCGTGCAAGCTGGAGATGCCAAGTCAATGTCAGGGAGCACGACTCTACCCCTGAACCATGTCCCACCTAGAAAAGGCCACATGTGCCCAGCTCCCATGGGATGTCCCTGCCCTGTCACCCACATCCCACAGTGACAGTGGCAGCAGAGTGTCCCAGCCAGCGCTGGCTGGGACCCATGAACAAAGGGATGCTTCCAGCACCCCTGGGCCCATGTCCAACTACTCCCGCAGCCCTGAGGGTGTGAGATGGCCCACGATGGGGAGACACAACCACCCCATGGGGTGAAACAGGACCCTGTTTCCAGCCCAGGAAGTAGCAAAACCCACTTTCCTATAAACCCATGTGCATCACATGGCCCCCAGCCCCCCAGAAGAACTGCCCTCCCATTTCCAGGGCCAGCAGCAGCTCTCATGCATGCAGAAACATGGATGCACATGCCCTGCTCCAGCTCCCACCTCTCCATGTGCTGCTATTTATCCCAGAGTGGAGCTATTCAAGGGAGTGACTCATCTGGCTGGGTCCCAGCTCCGAGGCAGGCACAGCCTCCTCCTCACAACCCCTGTTCTTTGCTGGGCAGGCATGGGGTGGCACCGGGATCTGGCTCTAGGGAACATGGGAGACCTCTGGGACAGCCTACTGCGGACTTGTTCCCTGCTCTGTCACCCTCGAGGTTTATGGGGCTGCTGAGTGTCTGGAGCCAGGACACCTGGGTTCCTCCTTGCTGCGGGGCTCTAAAATTGAGTCTCCATCCTTCACTTATTCTCATGTCACCTCCTGAGCATGGACTGCAAGGACCCAGAACTGCCAAGGATCTGGGGTGACTTGTGACCCCCTCACCAAAGCCAGGAGCAGTTTTGAGGATAGGGGAAAACCACAAAGGCAACCTCAGGGATGTTAGCCAAAAAAGCTCGCTTTTTACCCAAATGCCACCCAAGGAAAGGGTAGGAGCAGGGCTGGGGGGACATGGAAGGAACCCCCAGGCCACCATCATGGGGCACCATGGGTGCCATTTGGAGCTGCATCCCACAGGGACCTCAATATGGGGATGGGGTGGGGATCCCTGAGCTGGGACCATGGAGGGACACAATGGGATGGGGACGGACAAGGGTCCCCCACAGCACACAGGTGGGGTTGCTTTGGTGTTGAATATGGGGACAGGCTTTGATGCCCCTACACAGCTTTGAGAAGAGCGGTCCCCCACATCCCCCTGGGACTCATTTCCTGGGGGGGAACAGTCCCCGATCCCCCCGGCACAGCCCCCACCTCACACATGTGGAGCTGGAAGAGCCGCCGCTCCTTCTGCATGTCCTCGGGCACCTCCGCTGCTGCTGGCTCGGCCTGGATGACCCCAGCCAAGCGGGCTCGCTCCTTCTCCTTCTCCATCTTCCCCCTGTGGAATGGGATGGTGGTGGGTTGGGGACATCCCTGCTCTGAGGGGTGTCCCATGCAGGAGGCTACGGTGGGGATGGGATCAGGAAAAACATCTCCAGGCCCTCTCCAGCCCCCCTCCCTTTCCCCTTTGGGAAAAGCTGGACTGGAACCCTCCCCATGACAAACTGGCATCATCGGTGCCCCGCTCCACCCCGGGGACAAAACACCTTTGTGCAGAGTGGGATTAGGTAGATTTTGCCAGAGGCAGCGTGTTCCTTACACTTTGGTCTCATAATCCTTCCAGGCCTTTTCAATCTGCTTCTTGGAATCCTGTGGCAAAGGAAAGAGGGGGTGGCAGCTGTCAGGGAAAGCAAAAGAGCTGGTGGCACTGAAGGGGCCGAGAGCTTTGCTCTGCATTGCTGCACCCCTTGGGGGTGAGGTGTGTCCCTACCAGGTCTTCACCCCTCGTTTCTGTCACTCCCAACCCTCACTGCTCCTTTCCAGCCCCTGGTACTGGCCCCTTCCTTCTCCTGGCCACAGGCATGAGCTGAGTCCACACTAGGGGTCTCGCTGCAGAATGTTGCCAAATGAGTGACCCTGGGGACAGGACTCACCAGGCGGCCATCCTTCAGCTGCCCCTTCAACAGGCTGTCCAGGGGGAAGGACACAATGTTATTCAGGTTCTGCACCTGTAGAAGGTAGAGATAGGGTCACCCCATGGTGGGAGAAGTCAGGGAGCTGGAGACCCAGGTCCTTCTCGGTGCCAGTGACCTCCCCCTAGCTCTATCATTGCCCCAGGAAGGGTTAAAGAGGCTGGAAGTAGGGCTGAATCCAGGATCCTGGCAAAGGGCAGGCTGGGGCTTGTTGGACCTGGCTGCAAGATGTCTGACGAGTGTGGCCCTTCCCACAAACCACATCAGCGCCACAGCTGCCAAAAACAAAGCTGTCTCCCCCCATCGACACTTCATCCCTCTCCCCATCCCTGTCCCCAGCACCCAGCGACACAACCAGCCCCTCCACGGTCCTGTGATACAAAGAGCTCACTCAAAGGGGCTTCCCAAAATATCTCCCTTTGCTGGGTTTGGGGACAGCAACGCAGCCACCACCATCCCTACCAGTGTTGTGCAGGGGTCCGTGGTGGGGACATGGGAGCCCGCTGCTGTCGTGGCATCTCTCCATGCACCCCACGGAGCAGCATCCCATTTTAGTGCTGTGAGAGCAGCTCCAGCACCCACATGGGACCTCCCCAGTGCACCCAGATTTCTTTTAAAGGGTTTTGGTCCTCTGCAGCACCTGGGAAGAACCCCAGCCCCAGGGCACAGGACCACCCCCAAACCAGGGGTAATGGGAGAGCTCCAAGGAGACTCTAGGAGGGGAAACACAGCTTTTTGGATCTGGTTGAGGGTCTTGGCACAGAACCTCACTCAGCAGCATGGGGGGGCAGGAGGTGGGGACCCTCAGAACTGGTCCAACTCCTCCATCAGGACAGTTCTGCAGAGCCCTACTGGAGCACGGGAGTCCAGCAGGCTATGACAGCAAGGATGGGGAAGGGGAGGAGCAGGGAGGCCCAGATTGGGGTAACTGGGAGAGGAAGATGCCAAAAATCTGAAATTCTTGCTGGGGGAAGGGCAGCAGAAATAAATTTCCTCCTTAAGCAGAGCCAGGGACCAAAAACACCCTTTGGAGAGGGGGATTTGAAAGTGAAGAGAGAGGGGGCCACATGGGATCCCCCAGGGATTTGCTGCTGGGCATGCATGGACCCAGCTCCATTCAAGAGCTGAGTTTTCCATCGGAGCCATTCCTGGCTTGGCTCACAGCTGCCTCTGCCTGCTCCCCATGGCCCCACTGTGCAGCCCAGCGTGGCTTTGATTTACTCTTGGCAGGCGAGATCAGAGATGCAATTGATGTGCGAAAAAAACAGAAAGCAAGAAAAAAGGGAAAAAATGAAAATAGCAGCCCCAGCTTCCCATCAGATCCCAGTGTCAATAGCCCCAGGGAGCCGGGAGTGAGCTATAAATCCAGTAACGGTGGTATCAGATGGTCTGAGAGCACTGGGAATGTGTCCCTGAGCCCAGGGTGTGAGGTAGGGATTGCTGCATGTCGTGGAGGGCAGCTAAACTGGAAGGAGGGGAGCTGCACTGGTTGGTGTGGGATTCCAAATCCACATGGATTTGGGACAGCTTACCAGGTTCTTGAAGAGTGCAGTGACCTCGCGGGTGAAGACGGCCAGGTTTAGGAAGCCAGTGGAGAGCTCGTGGTTGTTCTGGGAGAGGTGGTTGTTGCCAAAGTTCTCCAGGGCCTCGCTGTACTGCTCCTCGTTCTCCACATGGGCTGTATGGGGACACACCGGAGAGGGACATGGGGCGACCCTGCAGGACCTGACACATCATGGTCACACCGTGAGGTCCCACCATCTCTCCATCCCTTTGTAACAGAGCTGGGCTGATCCTGATGCAGGACAGCAGCAGTGTCCCAAAACAACCTCCCTAAAGTTCTCAGTTTTCCTTTTTATATATATTTCAGACAGTTTTTGGCATCTAAGCACATTGCTAGGTCACATCATGAGGTCCCACCAGCAGCCAGCACCCACTTCCCCATCCCTCTGTAGCAAAGCTGGGCTGATCCTGCTGCAGGACAGCACTGGAATGTCCAAAACAACTTTCCTAAGGCTCTTCATTTCCCTTTTTATATCATTTTAAGACAATTTTTGGCACCTTAGCATGTTGCCTGCCTGGCTGGCTGGTAGCACCCAAGTAGCAAATAGCCCCAGGCTCACCAGCACCCATGGCCACCCTGCTGCCCTGTGTGACCATTGTTGGTGGAAGATGGGACTGTCACACCCCCGCAGCCCCATGCTCTGCAAATGCCCATCCCCTCCCAAAGCCCAACTCACTGAGCCCGGAGATGTGAATGGCTTTCACATATTTCCTGATCCTCTGGAGCACAGCTTGGTCCCCATCCAGGCTCTGCAAAAGCAGAGGAAACAAATGGAGCTCATTAGCCAAGCACGGCTGCCACTCCCCCAGCCCAGCTGGCCCTTGGAAAGGCGGCAGCTCTGCTGTGCAGATGTGTGGGGAGGGATCCAAGCTCCCAGGGCTGGGAAAGGAGCTGGAGGCATCCTGGGGATGCTGGAGCCACAGTGTCCAGCCGGTCCCCTGCCAGGACTGTGGTCCCTGTGGCTTTGCTGCCAGGCAGGGCTTTGGCTGGCCCCAGAGAGGAGGGTTTGAGCAAGACAGTAGCAGGAGTTGAGAGGCTCTTGGATCCCAGCAGCTTCTATTAACCATGGAAAATGCCTTGCTGGCTCTTGCAGGGACTGTTTCAACCAAGGAGGGGTTGAAGCATCACGTAGCATATCAGCCCACCCCCATGGCTCAGAACCAGGCACGATGTGTGAGGGTGCCCAGCTCCCCACAGAGCCAAAGACAGGACCCACCTCCTGCTGATGGGGACCTAAATCCCATAAACCCTTGTGCCGGTTGTGTGCTAAACCACAACAATCCCACAAGGAGGAATGTGGCTTTCCAAACCCCCTCAGCTCATGCAGGGTCTTGCCCGTGGTCCCTAACACCATGAGCCTCCCTGCAGCCCCATGGGCCACATCCTGCTCTGGTTTAGAGCTCTTCCCATCCCCCCATCTCTTCCTACCTGTACAGCCCTGATTTGCCCGCTGAGCACCATGACAAATTCAACCCCATCCAAGCACTACGACAAACTCAGCCCCCAAACTCAGCCTCACACCCAACGGCAAGGGGCTGTGGTGCTCCCAGCCCGAGGATCTGAGCACATGCCAGCCCCAGCATCAGGAAAGGGTTAAGGGTGGCTTGGCTGCAGGTACCAGAGCCATGATAACAAGCTGGAAATATTTAGAGGGCGTGAACAGCAGAAAGGGCAGGGATGAAACCTCGGAGGAATTACAATAAAGAGGCTCTCTCTCTGCTTGAGCTCTGTCAAAGGTTTTCAGGCTGATGTCAAGGCTGATTTCCTGACAGCAGGGTCAGCCTGGCTTCAGCACTGCTCTCCTCGTTGGATGGGATGCTGCCAGGATGAACTGGCTGGGAGGGGACTGAGGCTGAGGTGGGAGCCAAACCCCCTGCTCAGGGGAGTCTTGCAATGCATCTACAGTGGGGAGAATGTAGGGGTGCACCAAGGCCCCCTGTGGCCCTTCTCTGTGTCAAATCCAGGTGCACCAAACTCTCCAGAGCAGAGATATTCCCTGCCTCTGGGGGAAGCCAGGGCTGGATGCCTGGATGCTCCAGGCTTGCAAACTTGGAAGAGTCTTAGGAAGGGGAAAGTGAGGCAGCATGAGATGCTTTGGAAGCATCACTGGGCAAGTGTGGGAAGAAGCTCCTTCAAGTGTCCAGGACAGAGCAGCTCATCCTGGTGCCAGCTCACAGCTGCAGGATGCAGAATGCAGGGCTGGTGCAGAGCAGGAATGATCCAGGGAAGGACACAAGGGCTTTCAGGAAGGGGTCCATGAGTCGACCAGTGGGCACAGGGCAAGCAGAGACAAGTATTTGGGTGGTAAATGCAGAGGGAATCACTGTACAGTGCTGCCTGCAGCTGCAGGCAGCACTGGCATCCCTGATGTATCAGGCTGGCTGCCGGGAACACAGGCCTTGGCTGCTCAGGAGCAGAGAGGCAGAGATGTTTGGAGCCCCCAATGGCACCCATCATCCCGCAGGCCCAGCTCAAGGGCTTCTGGTCAGGGGGCAGCAGAGGACATTGGCACAACAGGGACAGGAGCAGGAAAAACTCCCCATGGGATGGAGGAAGGGATGAATGCACACCTGCACCACAGCTAGCCAGGCTCACAGCCTGGGGACCCCAGGCAGGATGCTCAATGGAGTCCATTTTTCTACCTCCTCCGCCGCTGCCGGCTTGTGCTACCCAGCGAAGGAGCCACCACAGGTGCCAGAGCCAGGGTGCCAAGCTGCCAGGCTGGGAGCAAGATATGGCACTGCCCTGGGTGACAGGGTGAGCTGGGAGCTCATCTGCCGGCAGCCTCTGCCATGTCACCCTGCCCCAGCCCAGAGGTGCCCAGTCCTGTCTGACATGCGAGGATCATGCACCTCCCCTCTCCTCTCACAGCACCCAGCATCAACCACCAAGGGCTGGATTTGACCTTCCAAGCCCACTCCAGAGACCTCAGGTTCTGTCTCCGCAGCAGCTCCAAGGATCCTGAAGTCACACAAACCCCCTGGGAGGGGAGAGCCCTCTTTAATCTCAGGAGGTAAACTGAGGCACACAGTAGCTCTGGGCAACATCAGGATGTCTCCTTAATGTTGAGCAGCAATCTCCAGTCCTCTCCCTGCTCACTCCTGCCCCCGATTTGGGACCTGCTTCCACCCTGGGTGCATGTGGCCATGCTCTGTCCCAGGGTCTTGATGGGATACAGTCATCCCTTCCCACCCAGCAGTCACTGGAGTAAGACTAGCATCCTTTGCTCCCTCCTGCTTGCCAAGCCACCACCCAGGATGGGGGGTGGTGACAGGAAAGACCATGGCTCGGTTTGGTCACAGTGTCTCTCCCATGCCCCAGTGATCCCCAAATCCGCCACTGATTATCCCCCTTGCCTTATGCTATCACCTCGTTGGGGCTCCAAGGATAGCGTGGGGCTGGTTTGGTTGGATTTCCCTCCTCCCCTCGTGCTGGGACATGAGGATGCCAAAGGTCTGGCAGTGGTTTGGCCCCCTCCCCAGAGCCTCCAGTGGGATAGGGGGTTCAGCCCTGTGCTCTCCATGGCACATATGACAGCAGTCATGATTCCCAGCTCTGTCTCATGCTTGCTGGAGCTTTACTAAGCCAATCCCAGAGATCCCCTGTCATTCCCAAGGGACGCATCTCCCCCCATCCCTGCGTTCCTTAACCACAGCCTCTCCAAGCAGCCAAACAAAATTCCTACTGCTCCCTCCTGGCTGGAGCTGCCTCCCCCTTCCCGACTGGGAGGAAGATCCATGGCAGTGACCAGCACGTGCTGATGGGGACCAGGATGCTCCATGGTGTGTTCCCAGATTTCCAGGCCCAGGACACCCATCCCACTGCCCCAGGTATCCCAGCAGCCCTGGCACCTGGGGCCCCCCACTCCCTGCCAGCCCTGGCTCTCCTTCAAAGCCATTCCTTAGCTAAGAGGAGTTGGCAAAAGCCACAGGACCAGCTGGAAACTGCCTTTATTCCAGGCGCGAGAAGGGGGACGAAGGCACCCCATCACCTCTGCCCTTCCCACAAAAGCTGCCGAGGATTTTGGGGGCAGGCAAAAAATACTCCCCTGGCTTTAATCAAGGAGGAGACCCCCCAGGGACACCACGTCCCATCGGAGCTGGCTCCAGCACAGGAGCTCGATAGTGGATGGAAACGTGGGGCTGATTCTCTGGGGACATGTCCTAGGCCCCGGGACACGGGTGGTGTGCTGGTCCCAGTGGGAAAGAAGGATGCCCTGGCCCCGGGGAGGGATGCCTTGGTCTCCGGGATCCTAGCCCTAGAAATAGGGAAATAGGCCACCCTGGCTTCGGGGTGCCCGGGGGGCACCTGGAGCTTTAAAGAAGCCTTTTCCCATTTCTACAGGCTTAGCCCCCCATAAAAGCATGCTAGGGCTGCTCGGAAGATGCAAACGCCCCCCACACCCGAGGGTCCCAAACCACCAGCTTAGGATGACCAGCGTAGTCTCGGGGTGAAAGGGTGGGCCCCAAAAAAACAGAAGCCAGAGGGAGGCGGAAGCATTAAGGGACTAGCACCTATTGGTGCGGAGGTGTTCCCAGGCGGGATGCGGGGGATGTTCCCAGCTTGGATGCGCAGCCTGACCCCCCGACCACCCCCCCGGCTCCGCTCACCTCCTCCAGAGCTCCCACGGCCCCCCGGCACTTCTGCATCTTGGAAGCGAAGGCGGCGGCCGGGGAACTGAGATCCTCGCCGGTCACGGCCAAGAACTCGGCCACGCTGAGCTGCTCGGGCATGGTGTGGGGGACAGCGGGGGCACCGGGCGGCGGCAGGGGGAGCGCGGGGGGCTGGCCTCCCCTGCGGAGCGCCCCGGGGTGCCGGCTCAGCCCGGCTCAGCGCCCCGCGCCGGGAGCCCGCGCCGCACCGGGAGCCGCTCCGACCCTCCCTCCGTACGCTCCCGCCCCTGCGCCGTCACGCGGCGGCCCCACCCGTCCGCACGTTAAAGGCGAAGAGCCGCAGTACTCCCCAAGAACCACTCCCATGACCCCCATTCCGGGACGTAGGGGATGCGGGGTTCCCCCGTGCTGTGGTGGGACGAAGGGAAAACCCTGGGGTCTGGTTGGATCTGCACCCCCAGCCTTGCCTCGGCACCCGGCACCCACCTTTCCCAGGCACCCAGCATCTCCCTAACCCCACTACCCACATTCCCCAGGCACCAGCACGCCCCTAACGCCAATACCCACCTTTCCCAGGCACCCAGCACCCACCTGAGTTCGGAACCCACCTCACCCCAGCACTCCAGTACCCACCTCTCCCAGGGACCCCAGCAACCACCTCTCCCCATCTTGGCAGGAGATGGAGACACACACAATGATGGCTTAGAATTATGCCCAGTCCGCCCCAAACACCGGTTGAACTGGAGGTCACCCTCACCCTGCCCTTCCTAGGACCCCGAGCGGACAATCCTTGGACAGGGGATAATTACTGGAGCCCTTCGCTTTTTGTCCCGCTGGAGGCGACCTCTTTGCTCCCTCTGCTGTCCCCTCATTCGTCCCACCTCTCAATGGAATTTGGTGTCCCATTCCTGCTTATTTGCTCTTCCCGGAGGATGGGAGAGCCCGGACACCCCAGGAGCAGGCAATGAGGTTGAACAGACACTGAGCACATCCCGCTACAGGGCTGGGGCTGGTGACAAACTGGAACAGAAGGGGGCAAAAAGCCTCACTGGGGCTGGTTTGCCATGAGAGAGGCCAACATGGGTGCAAGGGAGCTTTGCAGACCCTCCCCATGCTCCTTGCACCCCTCACCCACGGTGGATCAGGGGGTGACAGACCCTCGAGCCAGGTGTGGGGCTCAGTAAAACTCAGGTCTGTGCCTAACTAGGGCCAGCCCAAGTCCTCCTCTAACCCGCTGTTACTGGGGTGCTGAGGGGTACTGGGGTACAGGAAGAGCCATCACAAGCCTTGGGTGAACGCTTGAAAGATTCCACCCCTCAGGCACCGGCAAGCAGGGAAGTCCACGGTTTGGGGTGTCCCCCCCCAGTTTGGGGGGACCCAACATCTGCCGAGCTCCCGGGACATCTCCCTCGGCAGGGCTCTGGCAGACAGAGGGTTAAAAGGCTGCAGCCCAGGCAGGACTGGAGCAGGAGGGATTTGGGATAAGAGCCCCTCAGCAGACAGACATCCCCCGATCCTCCCGCTTCCCTCCGCTGCTTCAGGGGGTCCCTCCGGTCCCTTGGCTGGTGTGGCCCTGCCACCTCCTGGCTGGCCAGGGGACTGCGGGGGCGGGGGCAAACGGCCCGGGGACACCCCCCCAGTTGCTGCAGGACACTCATCCCCATGGGGGATGGCGACTCTGTGCCCCTCGCCCGGCTCTCCTGGCCCGGGGCTCTCCTCCTCTTCTTCCTCCACACCACCACACGAACTATGCAACGCCAACATGTGCCACGATCCCACGTACGAGACATCACCAGGTACCACCAGGCATCACCAGGTACCATCAGACATCACTTGGGTACCACCCCCCAGCACCACATGCCACAGGACATCAGCTGGTACCACTGACCATCACTTTGCCACCAGCACTGGTGGCATCCCCAGGTCACAGCATGACAGGTAACACAAGGAGAAGGACCTTATAAGGACACAGCTCCTCCAGGATCTTGCTCTGCAGCCCCTAAATCGGGGTGCACAAGCTCATCCAGCCCCAAGATCCCTAGGGAGCTGACCCCCAGCCCTGGGGCTTTTCCCACACTTCTGGTTGAAGGGGCTCTAGCTCAGGCAAAGACTCATCCCAGCCAGATTTGGGCTGGAAATCACCAATCTGAGCAGGTCAGACCCGTTCTCCTCACTCCAGCCAAAGCTTCATCTCGAACCTCTTCTCCATAAGTGCCTACAGAGCAGGCTGGCCAGTTAAAAAGCCCCAAAACAGGCTATTTTACCCTGAAAACAGGAGCAAAACCAGCCCAGCTCCTCCCAAACCATTCCAGCATTTTGCTGCTTAGAGGAAAACAGCCCTTTATGATTCCAAAATTTTATTTCGACCCCTCCTGGGCAGAAAACATCAAGTGCCACAAGTTTTTCCAGGCCAAAACACACTCTCACCCACACCATCTCTGAGCCAACCTACAGGAGCACCAACAACCCAAGGAAGGACAACTTAAATACACCCACTGACAAATCCAACCCCTCCCAGCCCCACACCAAAGCGGGGACCCAGATAAATACAGTGCAATAATTACAGATATTTCACAAGGAATGGCACAATTAAAAGCCCTATCCTATCCCGTGTCCCAGGGCTTGTCCCAAGCTGTTTCCCAAGCCCCTCTCTGCAATTCCTCACCTCCTCCAGACATACCTCTTCCCAGTACATTCCAGTTTTGATATTCCCAGTACCAGTAGCTCCAAGAAGCTGGAGGGAGCTGGTGTGGACTGGGGCAGAGGGGCTGCAGCCCCTCAGGGAATATGGCTCCGTGTCCTGGCCAAGGATTTGCCAGAGCCCCATGATCTTCATCCTTCCCTCACCCAAAGGTGACTTCAGCTTTGCTGCCTGAATGTTTTTTCAAGGATATTCCAGCTGTGGTGGGGAAAATGCCACTGGAAATGACCTGTCGTGACCGTGAAGAACCAGTTTAACTAGGGAGCAACAGGAGTGACCCCAAAACATGACACAACCCATTCTAGGCAGAAGTTTCTCTGCCACCCAGGGGTGCCCCTAACCCATCTGGGGCACCTAAAGGCATTCCCAGTCCACCAGCATCCCCAGGGTGGTGGGGGGTTATGGTGGGAAGCATCGGTGCCCCATGAATTTATGGAGGGATGCTGGGATGGGTCCTGGATGGATCCTAGGGCACTCCCAGAGCCCAGCGAGGTGACAACCAACCCAGGAGAGTGCAGAGAAGCCACACTGGGTGAGCAACACAAGTCCTCCCCTCCCCCCCATCCTCAGAAAACCCAGTGCTCCCCAACACACCCCACTCCCTCCAGTCACCCCACACAGACCCCATGTGCTCAGGACACAAGTGGCCAGAAGGGACAAAGGCAATGGGGACTGTGGGGACACTCAGTGCTTCAGCAGGTCCCCCAGGTCATATGTCTCAAAGAGGTCTGTGACACCCTCACCCTCAAGCCCCCAGAGATAGTCATCCTGTTCCAGGGGGGGTGAGAAGGTGACGAAGGGTCCCAAGTCCAGGTGGGAGGGGGTGCAGGGCAGCTGGTCCTCCGTCTGCTGCAGAAGGTGGGCGGGGGAGCCCAGGAGCCCAGGCTCCACATCCAGCAGTGAGCTGGGACCCTCCGGGATGGGGAGAGGCAGAGATGGGGGTGAGAGAGGAGTTCCTGTGCCCCCCCATCTCTGGGAGATGGTGTGTAGTGGCTGTGTGGCTGATGGGGAGCTGTTTGGCGGGGAAAAGGGTACAGGGTGGTCCTGTGGGGAGGTGGCAGCAGAGGGGACAGGGTGGTCCTTGGTGGGGCTTTCATCCGTAATCTCCTCTGGGCAGAGGTACACCTCGATGGGGCCATTGGTGCTCTTCAGGTGGAGCTGGAAGTTCTCCTGGGAGGGCAGAGTAAGGCTCAGGGAGACACCCAGAAGGTCACCCATATCCCACTCCACTACCCCCAACCCATGAGGGATCCAGCTGGGGCATTGCAACCCTTGAAGAACCAGCTCAGGGTCAAACAGTCCCATGGAGACACCCCAAAACCACCCAGGGTCATGCTGGGCTGTGTCCTTGGGACACCCCAGAGGGACCCATCGAGTGTGGCATGGATCCAGCAGCACCCACACACACCTGGCTGAAGTCTGGCACCTCCAGCTGCGTCTCAGGGGGAGCCTTCACGGCAATCACCGTCTGCTCCTGGAAGCTGCTGATGGCACGGAGGTCCTGGTAGGTGACGTATGCCAGCGTGGACAGGAACAAGGTATAGGAAAAGGAGGGGCTGCAAGCAGGACATCAACCCCCACACCCCTACAAACACCCCCCAAGCCCAGGGGAATCCAACTGGAGGAGAAGGGGCTCAGAGGAGTCCCCAAGACCCTGCCCTCCCTCCCATCTCCGTCAGCAAGGATATCTCTGGTTGGTCTCGTTGTCAGCCATCTGCCGGATCTGCACGGCACAGTCCTGCATGAGCTGGTCCAGCATCCTCTCTGTCCTAGCCAGTTCGGCCAGTTCCCCCCACAGCACTTGTTGCTTCGCCATCATCGCTGTGTCCTCAAAGATCCCTGTCCCCCTGCCAATGGAGATGGCATCTGAGTGATGGCACAGCACACCCTACGTGTCCCCAAGCCACCTGTCCCCCACCCTGCCCTGTGTCCCATTTTCAGCTGCCCAGCATCACTTACATCCACTGGATGTGGTTCTTGGATTTCTTGCGGATGAGCTGGATGCCCTCCAGCACATTGGTGATGTCGTAGATGCGACGTTTCTGGACCTCCAGCACCTCGGCAGCCCGGTTCAGATCCACAACACCATCGGGAGACTCGTTCAGCAAACGGATGAATTTTTTGGTGAGCAGCCCCAGTGAGGTGTCGTAGCGAGTCTTCTCCCCGGGAGACTTGGGGGCTGTGGGGAAACAAAATGTTTAGGATGTGGGATGGAGGTGACATGGGGCTAGACATGAGAGACCACGTTTTCCTTTCTTTAGTGTGGGATGTGGGACAGAGGTTACATAGGGTTGGAGACAAGAGACCTCCCCATTCTCTCCTTAGCCAGGGCCATAGGATGGAGGTATCACTGGGCTGGACATGAGAGACCCCCCCCATCCTCTCCTTAGTGTGGGATGTGGGCTGGAGGTGACATGAGGTAATGCTACAGGGGACAAGGTTCTAAGAAGGAAGAGAAGTGGGGTCTGCTCCCTCCAGCTTCCCCTGCCCCATCTCATCCCGCATCACTTACTCCAGGGGCTGGGGACCTGTGCCAGTGTCCAGCCCTTCCCCTTGGGCGTGCGAAATTCGGGGCCCTCCAGGTCCAGCTTCCTCTTGGCCTGGAGCACGAGAGAAAACCCTGTATTGTGGCCAAGCCAGACACCCCTCTGAGTTCCCCAGACTTCCCAGGGTCATCAGCCAAGCACTGGGTGCCAGATCCTGGGGTGGGGGAATCCTGCAAGAGGCTCATCCAGTTGCAATACCCCTTTTGGGAAGGGGCACAGCAGCACCCAGCAGTGTGAGAGGCCACTGGGAGAACTGGATGGAGAGGAGATGAGGGGTCCCGTCACCCCCCATGGCCTCCTGCCCACCCTGGCAGTCACAGGGAACGCACCAGGATTTCCTCTGACCCCCAGCTCCTGGCAGGGCACGACAGGGCTGACCCCTGGGAATGCGGCGGCTCCAAAGCCAGATCCTCACCCTCCCATCCTGCCAGCTGGCTCACTGGGGTGCAGGATTTCACTTCCCCCCTCCCACCCGAGACATGGTTGAGGCAGCTGAGGGCATCCAGCTGCCACCAGCACACCTGGGACCAGCCGGGTTCAGCCCCCCCGGGACCCCTGGGTACCCTGGACACATGCACCCAGCTGGAGGTTAACTGGGGCAAGAGGTGTTATGCTGGGTCTTGGAAGGGGAGACAAACATCCCTGCACCTGCTGTCCGCTCACCAGGGCAAGCAGCTCCTTGAAATCCCCCCCAAGGAACCCCGAGCAGCACTTGGGCAGAAGGCACCCAGGGAAAAGTGCAGCAGAGTAAATTCAGAGGAGAAATGGAGGGTGTCACCAACCCCCCCCCAAATGCAAACAAATCCCCCAGGACCCTTCCACATCCACAAACATGCACAGGGTGATTTTGGGGGGAACACTTTGGTTCCGCAGTAGAAAGCAGCCCCCCAGCCCCATCCCGACCCCCCCCAGTACCTGCTCCCAGGCTGGGCTGTCCCACAGGGTCCCCTCCAGCACATCCCGCATGGTGCCCAGCTCCCTGTGCTGACTCCGATGGCAGCTCCCTTGGGAGCACAACGCACTTTTCGGGGAAGGGTTGGGCACCTCGGCATAGTTCCCACCCGAGGGGGCTGGCGGGAGAGGTGCCAGGGGCTGTTTTCCGCCCCCCCAGGGAACCAGGTTGGTCCCGAGCTCCTGTGGGAATCTGTTCCCTCCTGCCCTTCCCCAAGCAGGTTTTTCCCAGTGAACATGCCTCCAACCCCAGCCTCGTGCCCCCGGATCTGCCCTGGAGCTGCCAGCACCACAACGGTTAATTCCGAGCACATGGGAAACACCTGCCTCAGATAAGACCCCATCCATCTGCCAGCACAGGAGTGGGGCCATCACCCTGCCCCCCCCCACTGGTATGCCTTGCTTCTCCGGCATGGATGGCCATGGCCAGTGTATGTTCCCATCACTGTTGGGGAGGTCAGCTGCACCCCACCTGCCCCAAGCAATGGGGAAACTGAGGCACAGAGCAACCCACAGCAGGTCCTGGTGTTTCCAGACATCTCCAAACCCCCTGAATCCCCCCTTCCCATGTGCAGGAGGAGATAAAGGGGGACCCCTGCTCCCCCAGGTGCAGTTTTGGGGGGTGGGGACTTGGTGGGCTCAGACAGCAGCAGGACCCTGAGTTCTGGGACCCACCAGCAAGGGACAATGGACAAGGGGCTCCCTCCTATGACCCAGCTGCCATCCCCCCAGCCAGGCAGGATTAGGCACACAACAGCTGAGTGGGGCACAGTGAGGGGCTCCCAGTACCCTGCCAGCACTGAGGGGGGGGGTGGGATGAACCAGAGCAGGTAGGGCAGCAGGGACCAAACCCAAAGACCCTCTCGCAAGACATGGCAGGACCACCCCACGCCACTTGCCAGCCCCCAGCCATGGCTCCCCAGGATGTGGGAACACACCATCTACACCCCAATACGATGGTGGGGGTGGGAAATGAGGCTTGACCCCAAAATTTCGGGGAGGTGTAAGGCAGTGAGGGGGGAGGCTGGGCCCCCTGCCAGCTCTGCCTGCCAAGCAGCCCTGAGCCCAGCCCTGGCGCCAGGGGCTACACCCTGCACCCAGCCCAAGCATCAGAGCCATCCCTCAGCCCCCCCGCGGGGGGCTCCTCCTGCCAACCTTCCCTTTCAACAGCATCCACTGCCTTCTTCGAGCTTGCCCGGGCTCTGCCTGGCCCTTTATGGGGCTCCCCCCAGCTCCCCCTTTTGCCAGCCCCACCGCCCCCATGGGGGTGCGGGAACGCAGTGCCTGGGGGTGGGCACTCGGAGCTGGTGGGGAGCCAAGGGGCACTCCAGGATCCTGCTACTTGCTTGTGCTAAGGGGCTGCTGCACCCCACAGGTGCAGCCCCCACTGCCTTGAGGTGGCTGAGGGCTAGTAGGGCACAAGATGGGGACAGGGGAATGGAGGCTGATCCCAGCTTTGGGGGACAGGGAGACCACCCTGCGCTGAGGAGGAAGGCAGTACCCTCAGCCCAGGTACTGCTCCCTACTCTGGGGTGCAGCCGACATCTGCATCCCCTCCAACAGCCCCATCCCAGGAGATGTTCCCCGGTAGAGAGGAGTTGGTGGCTTTAAAAGCCATAGCCAAAAAAGCCCCTCCAAGGACAGCAGCACAATCACCACTTCCCCACCCATCCCCCCCCCAAAAATCCCTCCTTCTGCCCATGCAGAAAACTCTTTGATGGGATCAAGGTGGGATGGGATTATGTCACCCCTGTAGAATCTGGGGTGCTGCTGAGCAGGTTCTCCCGCCAACCCAGCAGCCACAGGGGCTGCCACTCTTGGGTGCTCTTTGCACGGGCGGCTCAGCCCTGCCAGCTCATACAGAACCACAGCAGACTCTGGACACCCTTGTTCAGGGTGGGGAGCTGGGACCCCATGGCAGAAACACCCCTCTCTCCAGTGCTCTTGCATAGCCCTAAGCCCCTATAGAGACTCCACAGACCCTATAGACACCAGAATTGGACAAACACTGACGACAGGATTGGCATGGGCTAAAACCACTCCAAAATACATACTTCCCACGGAGGAAAACGCATTTAATTACTCCAGAACCCTCAAATCGGAGAGTATGGTAAATTTAAGGCTTTCTTGGACCATGAGAGACAACCCATCCTGCTTTCCCGCGGGGGGGATAGGCTCCTCCGTGTGATCCCAGATCACTCATGTGGCACAAAGCCGGTGGGAGCGGCCGCAATTGCCCTGCTTGGGAATTGGGAGGAAACGCTCATTGTCTGATTCCCTCGGCTCTGCACACAAAGGTTGTGCCATAAACAGGGTGTGTGCGGCAGGAGCCCCAGCTGTCAGGGCTGCGAGTGCCACACCGGGGCTGGAAATAGTATCTTCAGCATCGCGAATGGGATAGTGGCATCAGGGAATGAGATGGGAACAGGGGGGAACGCCTCTCGCAAGCCACCAAGGGGAATGGAGGAGCACGTCATGTCCCCAGTTGTCACATGAGCCCCCCAGACCCTGTTCAAGGGACGGTTGTGGGCAGGAGCACCCGGAACATCTCCTTGTGTGGGCGATGATGATGATGATGGTGGTGATGACAGAGGACGTTAGCCCAAAACCTCTTGATCCCAGGTGTCACTTAAGGACAAGCACTTCATGTCCCCACGTGTCACACAAGTCCGTCCGTCCCTCCCCCGGCCCCATTTAGGGGACAGCGGCAGGAAGGAGTACCCTGAGCACCTCCAGGAGTGGGTGATGATGATGATGACAAAGCGGCCATTAGCCCAAAACCAGCTCTGCAGATCCACAGAAATGGTACTGGGAGTCTTGTGGGGTGTTTTTAAGGGAGGGGGAAGCAATGATGGTGTCTCCTTAAAAAACAGTCCCCGGCAGGGCAGGATGTGGCATCTCACGCGGTTCGGAGACAAAGAGGCCAGAGACGAGACAGGTGGTCCCGAAGTCCCCCGGGATGGGACTCGAAACGGCCTCCCAGCCACAGCATAAAGGGGGAAGCAAAGACACTCCCTCTTCCCCCGCTGCGGCAATGTCCCCAGCTGGCACCAGGCATCAGGGATTGGGGAAAGGGGGGGCGGGGACTGGAATAAATAAATAAATCTAGCTTTGGGAAAACTAAATCGGTGTTAGCGGGGTCTAGGATCCCTCCCAGGACCCGGGGAGAACAGAGGCTCACAGTGAGGACTGGATGTGTGCCCAGGCTGGAGCAGGCAGGAATTAAATGCCAGCTGCCAGCGAGGCCGACGGGCCGGGGACTCGGAGGGGGCCCTCCGGGAGCAGGGACAGGCTGGGCAGAGCCTCCTGTGTGCTCTGACACTGGGCATGAGACTAGCAGCCGACTTGTTCTTCAGTTTCTCTGTTTAGGGGTAGCTTTGTAGTTTAGTGCTGGGCTTTGTAAACACGGCCGTGACCCCGCGGCTTGGCGGCAGAGATACGGGACAGCAAGCCCCTACACAACTCCCAGCATCAGGATCCGAGCTACAAAGCCTTGGGGTGGTCCATGGAGGATGAGACATTTTCCCCCCCCAAAAACAGCCGTTGCGAGCCCCACTGTAACCATGGGCAGAAACCAAGCTTGGAAAGCGACGCTGTAGCATCCCTATCCTGTGTCCCCCCACCTCCCGGGTGACGGGTCACCCCGGGGGTCACAGCTCCAAAGTGGGGAGAGCCAGGGGGCAGGGCTGGTGCCCCCCACCCAGAGGAGGCAGGGGCTCTGCCTATACCCATTCCTCTTTTCCCCACCATAGAAAGGGCTTCTCAAAGGGCCTGGGATTGCTGACCGGGTTTTGAGGCACAACCCGGACTTTTTGCAAGCTGGAGAGAGGAAAAAAGGCCCAAAAAAAGGCCGAGAAGCGGAAGCCGGAGCCGCGGGCACACAGGGGCGAGGGGAAGTTGAGAAACATCTGAGCCATTTCACTGCGACTTCTGATTTCAGACCTCACCCTCCCCCAACCCCAGAAAGACACATTAGGGGGTGCAGACTCCAATATAAGCTGCAAAATTTGGAAGGGAGGGGGCTGTACATGCTGGGGTCACCCACCCCTTGCTCCCCACCCAGCACGATCCCCAGCCTCCCGTGCCCCCGAAGCTATGCCCGAGGAAGAGACGGGATGCAGACATCTTACCGGCAGCCGTCCCGCCGAGGCTGAACAGAGGGTCCTGGGCTCGGGGCCTTGGGGGGTGTCACAGAGACACCCGTCCCAGGAAGCGGGGACGCTGACAGCCGCTGGCGTGTAGACTTGGGAGAAACAGCCGGTGGACAACGGGGGGCTGCCCAGGCTGGGAGCCCCCGGATCACAGGAGCCCATCACCGACATGACCTTCTTCGGGTGGTGGTGGGGAGGGGGGTGCGAGAGGGCGGTGACCCCCCTCCCCGGGGCGGGGGACACTCCCCTGGGGAGCCGCAGCATTGCAAAGTCCTTTCCGAGAAGCCCGGCCCGGGGGAGGGGGCAGGAGCACCGCACGATTCCGTAGCCGAGAGGGGGTCACAATCTCAGCCGTGGCATTTTGGGGGAGCGTTCCGGCGGGCGATGCCACCGGCCGATCCCCAAATTCCCCCTGAAAAACCTGCAGAGAAGAACGCTGCGGCGATGCCGCCAAAACCAGCGGAAAATTCGCTTTTGGCCCCAAAAATCAGCCGCACTGGGGCCGTATGGGGCCGGGGCGGCCGGAGCGCCGCCCCGCCTGGGCCGGGACCCCCGCGCCCGGCTCCGCTCCCGCCTGGTCGCGCCCGGCCCCGAGCGCTCCTTTTCTTTTTTTTTTTTTTCCGTTTTTTTTTTTAAGCGCCAAAACCCGTGCCGCGAAATTCGGATTTCCCGCGGAAAACGCCGCGCGCTGATTGGCTGTCGCCGCCGTGGCCCCGTCCCCTCGCTGCGGCCGGTTGCGCCGCGCCGGGAGGGGCCTTAAATTGGCCGCGGGGCGGGCGGGGTCATTTATGCAAATAAGGAGAGGGGCCTTCTTGAGACCACCTGCTGGGGCCAGGGTTGCCTGTTTTGGGGTAGGAGGGCATTTGGGTTGGGGATCGGGACTAGGATACATTTTCTGTTATTTATTTATTTTTAGAAGATACCCCCCCCCATCAATCTGGTGGGTTCCAGCCTGTATTCCTTATTGTCCTCTCATCTCCATCAACCCCCAATCCTCATCTTCCCATCCTCATCCCAGCCTTCCCATCGTTCCCCCATCCCCATCCCCAGTTACAGCAACCCGGGGTAGGGGAGAGGGGCTGCATCTATTTAAAACAAAAATTTTGGAGTCCACTGGCCAGAGGATGTCTGGCACCTCCCCCCCTTGCAGACAGGGGACAGTGCTGTCGGGGGAGGGCAGGGATCTCAGAGGGGCTCAGCATGAGGAGATTTGGCCCCTGGTTCACTCATAGTTCATTCAACCTGCCAGCCATTGTTCCCTATGCGTCCCACCCACATGTCCTTGGAGTGCATCAGGTCTTTCTGGCAAAGCGGAGGGAGAAAAAGGGGATGAAGGGCACCCAAGCTGGCCTACAGGGTATTTCAGAGTGCAGCAGTAACAGGAATCACAGAGGCAATGGCAAACCCCCGAGTGAGGGCAACCCTGACCCTTACTGGCACCAGTAAAAGGCCACTACAGCCACTGAGACAAGCCAGGGTTTAATCCTGCTGAGGCCACCAAGCCACAGTGGTTGGTTCCTCTTCGTCCTCTGGTTCCTCTCCATCCTCTGGTTCCTCTCCATTCCCTGATTCCTCTCCATCAGCTGGTTGGTCTCCATCCCCTGGTTCCTCTCCATTCCCTGATTCCTCTCCATCACCTGATTGCCTCCTCTCCATTGTTCTTCTCTTCATCATTCTCCTCTCCAGGAAGAGCCAACTCCATGCCCAGGTCTGGGATAAGGATAATCATGTACAGAGATGGACTGTCGTGCAAAGAAGCCTCTTGGAATACAGACAGATGGACACAGATGCTGGGCACGGCCTCTGATGTGGATGAGGAAGGACACCAGACCTCCAGACCCCAACTCAGCTGGGAGGGACACCCATAAACATGCCAGGAGCTTTGGATCCAGGATAGACATTTGCCTCCCACCATGCAAGAGCTTTGAGGCAGAACAAAAGACCTGGCAGCAGCGATGCCACCCCAGCTGGGCAGTGCAGCCCTTGTGCCAGCCTTTGTGGCTGAGCTTGGCAAATCAACCCACCTAGACCATCTTCTTCCCCTCTGTGGGAAGGCAACTGCTGTCTCCATCCCAGTGCACAAAGACAAGGCCATGCCCGGCAGGGTGGATAAATCTGTGTCAAATGGCTGCCTTGGGCTTGCTCCAGTGGGTGACCCTTGGGATAAGGACATTGGGGTATGGGGAGGGCCTGGCAGGTTGTGTCCTCAACTCCTCCAGTTTGGACAAAGCAGAGGTGATGTCCCCACATGTCCTCAGTGTGACCTCACCAGGGTAAAGGCTGACCCAGAAGGCGGGAAGACTTGTTGGCCCTCACCCCCTCAGCTGTGCTGAGGGACAGCTGAGGGAGGAGTCAAGGGCATCTTTCCACTACCTAGTATTTGCTCAATAAGCCTTTTACAGGCTTTCCAGCCATGGCTTTCCACCAGCAAAGTCCTCTACCATACCAGAAGACACAGACTTGTATCTTCCTGTGACACCAAGGTGTCCAGAAGGGTGGGCCATGCACCAGCTTCCACCCTACAAGCCAGAGGGGTTTGGATTGGAAAGGACCTTAGAGATCATCTCGTTCCATGATGTTGCAGAGGTCTGGGATGACCTTGCGGATGGCCTGAAGCATCCCAACCAGCCCCTTAACCAGCCTCCTCACCCTGGGGCAAGGCGAGAGATCCCATCACTGTGCTGGCCAGGGTGAGGGGAGGAGCCAGGAGACCCCTCCTAGCTTCTCCCCTGAGGGTCTTTGGAGGGTCTGAACTGCACTCCGAAACCAGGGTGAAGAGGTGATGGTGAAGAACAAGCAACGATGTTGCTTTTCCCCATGCAGATTCAGCACATGGGATAGTGGCACCACATCTGGGCCGCTGCATCTCTGCCCAGACCAAGATGGCACCACCAGAGCCTTTGGGGTACAGCCCTCCCCTACCCTCTCTCACCTCAGGATCTGGAAAATCTTTTGGATATTCAGCTTGGAGATGAGGGATCTGATCATGATGCAGAGCACAAGGAGGAGGTTGATTGTATCCCAGAAGCAGGGGGCTGAAGCTGGGCTGTGGGCCCCAAATGAGACCCCATCCCCTAATGTTCCTCCCCCAGGAACATTCCCAGGAGAGAGGGGGTACAAGGGGTGCTGGTGCCCTATGGCTCTGCCCAGACTGGGGGGAACAACTGTCCCGGGAGCATGTGATGGGCCACTAGGCAAGCACAGGTGGCCAGCAGCCCCCACAGCCCAATGCCACACATCCCTGAGCCTGGAATGGGGGCAACAGAGGAGGTCCCAGTCCTTTCAGGAAAGGCACCAGAGAAGGTGCTGGTCCTTCCCAAGGGGAACACTAGAGGAGATCCCAATTCTTCCCGGGACAGGCATCGGTGGAAGCCCTGGTCGTTTCCAAGGGTATACCGCAGGAAATCTGAAATCCCAGTTCTTCCCGAGGGAAGAACCTTCCCGGTGAACCGAGCTCTTCTTCCTCTGCCCTGGAGACGGCAGCAGCGAGCCGCGGCTGCAGGGCCCTCACCGCTCCGGCTCCACCCCACGTCGTCCCCGGCAGATTTTGGGACGCGTGTGAAGCCTCTGTCCCACCGCGGGACAAAACCCCGATGTCATTTGTGGGGGAGGGAAGGCAAGGGCTGACAGGAACATGCGAGGTGGCTGCCAGGACAGAGGGTAGTCTCCACCGGGGTGGGGAGGGGGCAGGAATAGCCTCCTCTAATTCCACAGCAGCTCTAGGAGTTCCAACCAAGGGGGTGCTGAGCCCCTACACAGATTGGTTTGCAGGATGAGCCCTCCTGTGCATACATGCACACGTGTGTGTGCACAGACACATGGCAGTGTAGGCACGTGTGTAAGTGCACATAGGTGTGTAAGTGCACATAGGCATGCATGCATATATGCACACATATATAAGTGTGCATGCATTTTAAGTGTGTCAATGCCTGTAGGCATGTTGTTAGTACACATGGACATGGGTGTAAATGCATGCACACGTGTGAGTGTGCCCGGACACATGTGTCAGCATCATACACGTGTGTGAGTGCACATAGGTGTGTGTAACTGAACACAGTCACGCATGCATATCTGCACGTGTGAGCATGCACAGACGTGTGTCAGTTTGTAAACACGTGTGTAAGTGCCCACAGGTGTGTGCAAATGCACACAGTCAAGCATGCATACATGCACACACATGTAAATATGCACATACCACACGTGTCAGTCTAGCCATGTGTGTAAGTACACATGTGCGTGTGCGCACCCACGGTCAGCGGCCAGAACCCCCCTCCACGCGTGAGCGCGCCTGGCCAAGGTCACGCGTGTGCTCGCAGCATCTGTGTCAGCGGCGGCTGGCGGGGAGCCGGGCGGGGGGGCCGAGGGGGGCCAGGCCTTGGCCGGGGCAGCAGCGGGAGGAGGAGGAGGAGGAGGAGGAGGAGGAGGAGGAGGGAAGTGCGGCTCAGACAGCGCGGCGCCAGCAAACACCTGCAAACAGCTCCGGGCACACAATGGCAAATACAGGTGGGAACCGCCGCCTCCGTCAGTGCAGCGATTGCATCAGACTCCGGCGCTTGCCAAGAGGCGAACGAGCCAGCCCGGGGGCCACCGGCACCGCGGCGGGGCCGCGCTCGACCTTCACCACTCCCCTCCCCGTGTTCGTTTCTGCCCTCCTCACCCTCTTTTCTGCACCCCTGCAGTGTAGCTGGGATGATAAAAGTAAAGCCGGGCTTGCTCGGCCAGGAGCATTTATCTCGTTCCAGCTGTTCCCCCCTAGGTAAATCTCGGCCCCGGCGGCTATTTTTAGCTGTGTGTTTTTCCCGTTTTCTTTATTTTTAATTTTTTTTAAATCAGAGTTTTCCTGGAAAGCATCGGCATCCCACAACAGCCAGGCTAAATCTGCTGCATGGGGTAAATCTTCCCCCCGAGGTAAATCACATCTGCCCCACGGGGTAAATCCCATCAACCCCCCGAGGTAAATCCCAGCCCCAGCAGTTATTTTTAGTTGTGGGGGTTTCCCTATTCTTTTTTTAATTATTATTTTTTATTTATATTTTTAAATCAGGGGTTTCAAAGAAAGCACTGGCAACAAGCCACAGCCCAGTCCAGGGAGCCAGTGGGGTCTGAACAAGGCTTGTGCCAGAGTCTGGGAATGTCGGGATGGTTGTTCCGGGCAAGGTGCTGGGATCCATCCACCACGGGGGAGGAGGTAACGGCCCTGGGAGACTTCCTGGGAGCTAGACCCAAACCTACATCCTGCCAAACCGCACAGCCCCCGGCCTCGGGAATCCCCTGCCCTCATCCCTGAGGCAGGATAGGGGCAGGGGCCACCTCCACTCCCCGGGGGCTGGAGTCCCCCTCCACCTCCCCAGTGCTGTTTCCATCCAAAAAGCCACAGCAGGACTGGTTTCTCCCACCCCACCAGTGCCTAGCCCCACTGCTCCCAGTAACCCCAGCCCCAAAGTAGGCGCATTAATACTCCCATGAATCCAGGATTTCCACCATCATCCCTGATGGGGGACCCATGAGGACCTGGAGTGCTCACACTGCAAGAAGCCCCACCTTCCAGCTACCGAGCCTCATTCCCATCCCCTGGCTCATTCCCAGGGTGCTTTTCCCACCCATCCCACTTAAATCCCTTTGGCACATCAGCACTGGCACAGCTGAAGGACCACGACACGGGGGTGAACATGGGGACACTCACCCCTAACCCACCCTTTGCCTTTTCCTCCAGAGCCAAAAGCCATTGGAGATGGCAAAACCTTATTTTTAGCTGTCAGCATGACAGCAGCTCCATTCCCAGATGCAGTGGTTTCTGGATGGACACCCTCACCTGCCTCCCACCATGCCTGGACAGCCCATGTCACTGCATCCCACCCCACCCGGGGGTGCCTGAGGGTACCCTGCCCTGGGGAGCCTGGGGACATCAAGCTGGGAGGAGGGAGGAAAGTTCCCAGGGCCTGGTGATCCAGTTGGACCAAGTCGTTCTTTTTGGAAGCTCCACATGCTGCTTTTCCCTGTGGAAATGCCCATGGATGAGGGGCGTTTGGCAGGTGCCAGCTGCACCCCAAGCTCTTGTTGGCTGTCCTGGGGATAGAGGCTGAAGCCGGTGTCTGTGGGGGAAGGTTTCTATCACTCCGTGCTCCAAGACCCCTGTGTCTTCTCCCTCCTCCTCTTCCTTTTCCCACCTTGCAGCCCCTAACCCAGCTGCCCTGGGTGCTGGAGCACCCCAATCCAGCTCACCTGGGATGCTGGAGCATCCTGGGGACACCTCAATGCCACGGGGCAGGACCCACATCATACCTGGCTAAACCCACGGCAGCAAAACCAGAGCCCAGCACAGGTAATAAAGATGATGGTGCTACAGGTGGGGGTAGGCTGGCAGGCCAGCACCTTCCCCAGGGAGCATGATCCAGCTCCACAGCTGAGCCAGCTGGGGGTCACATCTGCTCCCGGGCCAAAGGGAAACCGCAGCATTACCCAAGGGGAGGAAAAAGCATTTCTGCTTCCAACACCCCTTTCCTGGGGTGTTGACCCCAGGGAGAACAGGCCAGGCAGGGGCTGCTCTCTGGATACAACCTGGGGCAGCAAAAGCAGCCCAGAAACACCTCTACCCCTATGGGGTATATCCTGGGGGAGCAGCATCACCCCTTCCAGCCCAGTAGAAGCTCAAATCCAGCCTCAGGGCACCCAGCAGCCCATTTTCACAAGGCTAGAAGTGGAAAAAGCATATTTCCCCCTCTTTTCCAGGGCTCCAGCTACACCTCCAGATGGTCCCCGGGGCTCAGCACCGTCTTCACTCCTTCCATATCAGATAAGCACAGCAGCACCCAAAATAGCTGGCAGCCACCTCGGCCGGGAGCCGGCAGCCCAGGGTTAATTCCTCCCATACCTGAGCTGACATTTCAACGCTATTACACAATTACGGAGATTCCTACAGTAACCCTAGAAGTTCCCATCAGAGTTTGGGAGGCTCCCACCCCCCAGGGGGTTGTTTTCCCACCCAGAGGTGCACTCCACCTCCCTCCACCCCACTGATGAAGGAAAAAAAAACAATCAAAATGATCTGATTTTTATTATGTAAAAATGGTAACTTTTATAAAAAGTTTATAAAGCAAGTACAAGTCATGTTCGCAGAAATTCACCTTCCTGCACAAAAGGTACAAAAAGTTATACTCTAGTATAGAGCTCCACAATACACGAGGCCACGGCCCCAGGGTTTGGTTCATACTCGAGGATGTTTGTCCCCCCCTCCCCAAAACCCCCTAATCCCCACCCCACCAACCCATTCAACACCTTTTAAAAAAAGGACTCGCTGCTATAATCCAAAAATATACAGACAACCTCCTCTTCATCATCAGTCTATCATTAAAAATATCTCATGTGAGTTCGGGTCCAAAGCTGGGATGCTGAGCTCCGTGGGTGGGATGCTGGCGGTGGAAGGCTGGGGGGGTCGGAACCAGCCGCTCCCCGCTCGCGGTGCCCGGGCCCGGGGGAGGCGATGCCGGGGCCGGTAGGTCGCAGACAGCCCGGCGCCACGGAGGAAGCTGCTATTTACCTCCGGCTGATAACGAACCAGGAACCGACACTCGCTGCCTGTTTGCTAATTGGCACCGGGAGGGGAGAGGAGAGAGGGGGAGGGAGGAAGAAGAATAGTGGTAATTAGTGTGGTGGTAAGTGGGGTTGGAGATGGAGATTCGGGAAGAGGGGGTGGGAGCCGGGAAACCAAGTTGCTCCGGGGGACCGGTATCTGGCCCCCGGTTGGGGATACTGGGGGTGGTTGGTGCTGGTGGGGGACCAGGGTGCAAGTGGGAGACTTGGGGGAGATTGCAGAAAGGGGAAGCACTGGTCTGCGTTATTGGGATCGGTATCGGTGGTGGGTTGGGGGACGTGGACTCGGGAGCGGGTGGTGGGAAATTGAGGTGCGAGGGGGAATTGGGGAGAGGAAAGCATGGGTTGCTGGGGATCGGTCCCCTGGGGATTTTGATGCTGGAGGGCGGGAGGGGGGCCCGGGACACCACCTGGATGCGGACATATGGGGAGGAGTGGGCTGTGGATGGTGGTGGCGGTGGTGATTGGGGGCGACACTCACAGGATGGCGGCGGCGTTAGTGACACAAACTTCTCTCGTCTTTGGTGCGGAGCTCTGAAGCGAGTTCAGCCGCCTGCGGAGAGAGGGGACAGGGCATAAGATCACCCCACCGGCTGGTGGTCCCCATTCCTCCCCATTCCCCACCGTACCATGACCCACCAACACACTCGGGGACCCTGCAGCACCCCCACCTCGACGTATTATCACCTCCAACCTAACACATCCTCTCTCCCCAAATCGACATACATATCCCCCAGCCCGAAGCAACCCTTACCTTAAGGGAGAGTAGGGTGGCCTCGGAGGAGGGGTCGCGGTCCTTGGACCCCTCCTCCAGCACGATCTGGAGGTCGAAGATGTAGTCTATGACGTGCTGCAAGATCTCCACCTGGCTCACCTTGGTGCCTTGAGGGATGCCCGGCACCAGCTCCCGCAATTTGGAATAGCAGTCGTTCATATCGTAGAGCAAGTTCATGGGCTCTTCTAAGGCCGGGCTCTTGTTGTGGCTGCCCCGGGCGATGGCCAAACTCTGCTCCGAGAGGCAGCAAACGGCCTCGTAGCAGCTCCGGACGGAGCGTACCGGGCTGATAGCTTTCATGGTGGGCTCAGAGCAGGTCTGGAGATGTAGGACGGGGAATGCCTAGGAAGCTCAGGGGCTGTTGCGGCAGCGGGGGCTTTGCTGGGACCTCCGAGCACCAGGACCGCCAAAGCGGGCAGCTCTCGAGAGCCCTGACCGCCGCCACCCCTTGGACGCCACAACTCCGGACCTCGCTGGCAGATTGGGGAAGGAAAACTCCCCCGTGCCGGCTTTATATAGGCAGCGCTACTTCACCACGCCCACTACATGCAAATTATGAACTACACAACCCACTTTTATGTAAAATAACCATTAATCTCTTCCCATTTATGTAAACGAATCCCTAAACCCCGCCCCCGAGTGCGAATGAAGCATCAACCCCCGCCCCTACACCTAAATAAAGCCTTAAACCCCCTCTACCTCACCCCCCCCAGGCCCCCAAACTGACCCTTAATGGCCAGAGTGGCCCAAGGGGGGGTGACACGACCACGCAGGTCCCCCTCCCCATGGCTGGACCCCCAAACTTCTTGGGGATTTTCTCCCCCTAAACCCCTTCAACACCCCAACCCCAGCACCCCCAAACCGTCCCCCTCCCCTTCCCAGTGAATTCCCCCTATTTTTAGACAGGACGATGGGGTTTCCCTCCTTCCAACCTCCCTCTTTTAAGGAAATTAGTGCCGCCTTGTTCCTCAATCCGCTTCTCATCTGACCTCCAGACTTTCTGGCGTCAGGAATTATCTTGTGACCAGCAGAAAAAAATTAATTGCGGTAAAACTGAGGTTACGATGGAGAAACCAGATTTAGGTCAGCGCCTGCGAGAGGCCTGGAGGGTTTTTTATTTTGGAGGGGGGAGAGGAGATTTATAGGCAAAGGGGTTATCCCAGTAGAAGTGATGGGGGGGGCAGGGTGGGAGGATGAAGGAAACTGCCCTCCCGAACCATCGCTGCCTCAAAACTTATAGAATCAGACAATGTCCATAGAAAAAGCCCAAAGCTGGATCAATCTGGGGTCCCCGGTGGGTGTCACCGTAGCGGGTGCCACATGGAGGGGTCCCACATAAGTGACAGCCTCGCAGAAGTGACAGCCCCACAACACCCAGATTGTGAATCTGTATGAGCCCAAGGGGAAAAACCTCTGTCCCCCAAATATTGACTTCTGTGGGATTTAGTTATGAGGGACGTTATGGGGGCTTGGTTATGAAAGTGCAGGAAGGGAATGTTACAGCTGAGCGGGTGGGGGCACCCTGGGACCCTGCTCGGCCCGGGGGTCCCAGCTAATGAGGGGTGCAGGGGAGTGGGGGTACAGGCACCTGGACCAAATTACTCCTGCCCACGGCAGCGATTTATTCTAGATCTGCCCAAATCCCAGCTTGGTAGTGCTGGGGTTTATTTCCACCCCCTGCAAAGGGGTCTGGGGAGTGCAGGCTGGAGGGCACCCCTCCTCCCCACATCTCCCCCAAGCTATGAGCTGCTCAACAGCCCCCCCAAGAAACCTTGAAAGCAGCATCCAACACTTTTTGAGGTTGGATTATTTTTGCATCCTTTATTTCTCCCCCAGCCCGCCCCCCACCCCCATCATTATGAATTTCCTGGGAAACTATCCCCGTGTAAAGGATGGCAGCTTGGGAAGAGGCATAATAACCCTCATTAACCTGTTTTGGGGCAAGAGCCAACAACCAACCCCCCCCAAAAATAAGAACAAAATAAAGTTAAAAAAGAATTCAACATCTTTTAAAAATAAATAATAAATGTAAAACTTAATGAAATTAACACAGATTTTAAAAATGTTTACAAAACATTTAAAAACTCTTTTCAGACCACCACCTGAATCCTTCTTACGACTTCCCCTCAATACAAAACAGCAGCGTACAACCTCTGCTTATTCCCATACACCCCCTCTCATTTCCCAAGGGATGGTGGGGGGGGGAGCCTGAAAGGCTTCAGAGGGACTCAGGGGGGAGCTTTTGTTTGCAGGGGGGTTTTGTTGGCGGCGGTTCCCACAGGCCCTGCCTGGGCGGCGGGACCCGCTGCCTTTGCCCAGCTGTGGCCCGGGCCCTCCAGCTGTGTTGATCTAACTCCCGGCCCCAGACAGCCTGGCGCCAGCCCTGCGCACGTCATGCATTCACAGAGGGATGCGTGGCCAAGGCAACCTCCCCCCCCGCGCCCCCCCGCAGCCCCCCCCGCACCACCACCACCACGGCCACGCTGCCGCCGTATTCCGGGGGGATTCGTTCCAATCCTGGGCTACCCTGAGTGTGTGAGACGGCTGGGAGCACAGGGATGTTTTTATCTGATCACCCCAAGTTTGTGTCACAACACCCCATCCCCCCGGATGGGTCACTTTTGACCAGGGGCATCACTCCTAGGGTGCTGTCGTGCTGGCAGCTCCGGGTTTGGGGTGTCCTCATGCAGCAGCTGCGGGGAGAGCAGATTTCTTGGCACGGAGGAGAGAAAATGGGGGAGGAAGGGAGTGGGAATGCTCTGGAGCATGATGATTTCATGGTGAAAGGGCCCACACTGGGTGTTTTATTAAAAGGAAAACTAAAAGAAGTAGGAGAAGAAGCAGGACCTGGGATTACCCACCTCGGCAAGCACCCCAAAATGATACAAAGCCTCCCCAGGTCCCCTGGGGGAGGGGTGACCATGTACCTCCCTACAGCTCAGCCATTGCTCCCCACCACCTTTCCCCCTTTCCTGGGAACGGATTGTAAATCCCAGGGGATTTGCCCATGCTGCAAATACCTGCAGAGGTCCCCGCAACTTGAGGGGGTGGCTCACAAGCAGCTGCTTCCCCCTGCCCCAAAATAATCTACCCCTTGGGCTTGGGTTTGGTTTGATTTTTTTTTTTTTCCTGAAATAAGTCGGTACAGGTGGCAGGATGTGAGGGATGTAACATGGAGTGGAAAGGGCCAGATTCGGCCTGGCTGCTGCGGGGCAGGGAGGGCGAGCGTGGGGGTCCCTGTGTCCCAGGGGAACACCACCAGCATTTTGGGGGGAATTTCTTGTGTTTTGGAAGCCGGAGGCTGCTTGGAAGCACTGGCTACGGGAAAGGGATTTGGATGGGAGAGGGGAGGAACAGAGATGTGACAGGGTGCCCAAGGCAGCTACAAAGGGAAGGGTTCTTCCCCAGGGGTCATCTGGATTCACTTTCAGATGGGGCTGAGGTATAAATCCCACTTACCAGGGATCTTCGGAGACCCTCAGGATCCTTCAGGAGCAAGGGAAGCTGGGGGACCTGGCTGGCTGTGCTCCAGCTCAGCACAACATGGGAACAAGAGCTCAGAGATTAATTCGTTTATTTTTGGAGATGCTTCAAGCCAGTCCCCCAGCCTGGGCACCCACATGGCATGGCACAGCAGCGATCCAAGGGAGTTTTGGTGCTGGAGAAGAAATCTAGATGGATGCTCAAGGGAAAAAAGGGATTCTGGCTTCTTAAAAGGGCTCTGAGATCTCTTTCCCACCTTATCCCCAAGGCCGTGTTTGGCATGGGGAGGCAGTCCAGTGGCATTTGGTGATCCTGCTGAACACTGGGTGGCAGCTCTCTTGACACCCCAATTCATGCTGCGGGTGAGTGCTCCTGGATGGACAGTGGGTCCAGGATGGGCAGGGACAGGCAGGGACTGGTGTTGTGGCCCTGCTCCGGCCATTGGTCACACAGAGAATGTGCTGAAGGGTCCCCGTGAAGTTTGGCAAACCCTCCCTGGGATCCCTGTAGCCGCAGTGACACCCCTATCTTGAGCTATGATGTCCCAGATTTGGGGTGTTTCAGGATCAATGGGGATTATAAATTGGAGCTGGCAGACTTGGATGGATGGATGGATGGATGGATGTCAGCATCCGCAGCCCATGCAGAAAGGAGCCTGGCCCTAGCCACGTGTCTGCTCTGTGCCTCAGTTTACCCCCCTCACCCACCACAGGGACCATCCGCTAGAGCCAGACAATGCCGGAGGCTCCATAATGGGCCATGAACGGGGCTGGATGAGCAGACAAATGGCAGAGAATTTGAGGGGGGAAAGGAGTGGCACCGCTGGGAATGTGCACCCAAAAAGCAGCAGTGGGGTGCCCCCCCCCACCCCCAAGCCCTGTCACCAGGAGACCTGATCCAGCCCTGGGGAATGTGCGGCTGTTTGTGCAGGGGATTAGCCACAGGGACCCCCCCCTTGGCCTGAGTGTCCCATCCCAACTCAGCCTGGAGGCAGGACACTCCCCGCTGGTGATCATTAGGGACCAGAGTGAACACCATGAGGCATTACCTTGTTCCAGAGTACCCCGGGGAGGGAGAGGAACACTCTCATCCCTCTGGAGGGGAACCAGGAACCATGACATTGACTGTGGCCAAGCTGCTCAGTCACTGCCCATGCCTCAGTTTTCCCCACATTTCCTCCCATCCAAAGCCCAGTCAGGAGCAGAGCCATGTCTCCATCACCTTCAGAGCCAGAGGGAACCACATATTCCCATGAGGGGTGAGAGCTGCTTCTTCAAGGCAAACCCTGGACACCTCCGTTCCCTGCAGAGGAGAGGCCGGGACACTTGGAACATCCCCAGGTAGTTACCCAGAGCAGGGGGAGACAGCGGGGCTGGGGGTCATGCAGGCCCAGACGGTGTTGGGCAGGCAGCAGCGGCTGTTCCCAGCGCTGGGATTCCCCACAGCTGCTTCCTGCTGCCCTATCTCACGGGAGCATCTGGGGGAGCTGGGAGCAGCTGCCACCCCCGGTGCTTCCTGCACTGACCCCCCTGCCCTGGCCACCATTCTCACCACCTCCCCCCCAAGGCTGAACAGAGTCCCCCACTTCCCCTCCCCACCCCCGACATGGCAGCAGCCCCTCCGAGTCCCATCTGCACCCTGAGTGGTCTTTTCCCTCCCATGACCCTTTTGGGGCACCCCCAGTGTTTTGGGGGAACTGGAGTATCACACCCCCATGTTATCCCAAGGGGCCCAAGACTGATCAGCTCATGCCATGTGTCCCCCATAACCCAGGCCCCGGTGGGGGGGGGGCTCCATGTGGGTGCCCCCAGCAGGGTAGGTGCTGAGGTGCTGTGCCACTACTGAAGGTACACTCACACTTTGGTGCTCAGCCCACCCCTTGATCTGCTCCCTTCTCCCTCCACCTTTTTGATTCCTCCCTCTCCAAATTGCATCCATCAGAACTGCATCCCTGCAAAAGGAGGAGGAAGATGGGGCTGGGGGTGCAAAGGCTGCAGGTGTGAACAACCCTGCTTGCCCCCCTGGCTGCTGCAGGTGTGGAGACACTGGGCTGACTCAGAAGAGCTTGGGCCTCGCTGCCACTGCCAGGGTGACAGCAAAGCAACTCCCATCTCCCACAATATCCTCCCAGGGGTGGGGTGCGGTGGCAGGGGGGCAGTGCGCACCCAAACCTGGCACAGCCTTTGCCACAGCTTCCCCCCAAACGTGGAGTACTGCAGCCCTGGCACGGTCCAAAGCGGGGAAACAGGCACAGGGAAGAGGAGCCCAGCCTCTGTTACGCGGGGGTCCCAGGAGGAGTTTTGCTGCTCCCTGCAGCACGCCCCCCCCCATCCAATCCCTCCCTTTCTCAGCACCCCAAATTCCTCCCTGCAGGTCTTGCTGTGCTGCAGGATGTGGCTTTGCCAGGCTGCCTTAGTGCACTCAGAGACTGCTACAACTCATCATACCTCCCACCCTGCATTGCCCAGCCCTAAATTACACCAGCAAGCCTCCTCCAGAAAACCTGACACGCACCCCCAAAACCCTTAAACACCTCAGGTCCTCTCCAAAACTCAACACAAGCCCCTGGCTAAGCCATCCATCCCTATTACCCTCAGAGAGCCACATTGCACAGCATCACATGGAACAACCCCTCCATGGAAAAAGATGGCAGGGTTGGGGGGAGACATGTTTTATCTTGGCCCCCATCTGCCCCTAATAAGGCAGGTTTATTTTTAGTGGAGGTGAAAGCCAGAGCGACCAGCTCAAGAGCTTTTTCCACTCACATCTGCATTTGTACAATTTGGGTTTCCTGTCGTGGTTTCAGTGCTTTTCAAACCTGCCCAAATTGTTATTTTCTTTGCTCAGCAAAGAGTCCCACAGATCCCTCCCTCTGTACCCTCAGTATAAATATCTTGCCAGCATCCCCTCCCCAACCTCCCCAGTCATCTGGCCCCCACCACCCCGATATCTTGGAATGGGACCCAAGCCTCCCCAGGGGGTTGGGATGCTGGTGAAAGTTCAGATTGAACCAAATCATTCCAGTCCTGGATTGTGCCTTTCCAGCCCCAGTGTGGGATGAAAAGCCACTCTTCAGACCCTGAGTAGGGAAACTGAGGCAGGGACAGTGCCAGTGCTGTAGTTTGTGGATGGGGACCCCCCAGCTTGTTCACCCGCAGGGGCCTTTCAGTTGTGTGGCCATGCTGGGTTTAAGCAGGAGTGGGGAGCAAAGGTTGGGGGGTGAGGCTTGTGCCCTCCCTCTGCTGGGAACCCGCCCCATGGGGATGGGTCCAACTCATCCCAGGTGTGCCAGGGAATGGGGTAGGTTGGGCTTGGCACAGGCACTGGGGTAAGACACCTGGGTGTCCCCCCCAACTTCCTCTGACACACAGTTTCCATCCACCCGGAGCAGGTGCCACGTGAGGGGCAGTGGCAGGGTGAGGAGGGGCTCTTTCATCTCCTCTCCTCAAGCCACATCCTTGCAGGGCTCTGCAGGAAAGGGGGGACATGGGGCTTATCCCCTCAGTGCTCCTCCAAATCCACTGGAGCTGTGGCCACACAATCCAAGGACCCCTGGGGAGTCACCAAACTGGGGGTTCCCATTCCCAAACCCCAGCGCTGAGACTGTCCCTGCCTCAGCTTCCCCACTCAGGGTCTCAAAAGCAGCTTCTACCCTCTTGCTGGGAATGAAAGCCAAAATCCAGGCCCGGAATGATGTGGTCCAGCCCCAGTCTCCACCGGTTTCTCCATCCTTTGGCCCCTCTCCTTATCCCATCCCCTGACTCCAGCAGCTGGGGAGAGGGGGTGCAGGGGTTCTGGGGGAACAACTCACAAAGCCTTACATTTGGGCACTCCCATCCCAGTCATCCCCTGCAATGAAAGCCCACTGCGGGTGCCCTGTCCAGCACACCATTCCTTGAGATGATGAGGATGCTGGAGTGCAAGGCTGAAGGCAAGGGTCCCTTGTCCCCTGTTCCTGTCCCCAGCTCCCTCTACAGAGCTGGCTGCCGCAGCAGCTGTAGGGCCAGGTGCCGGAAGCTGACCTGCGCTCGCTTTCTTGCTGTTTTTAGTTAATTTTTTCACTCTCTGTTGACCCAGGGAACTTCACTTTCTACAGAAATGTCCCAGTGTGTGTCCTCGCTGCGAGGCTGGGGACAAGTCCCATGCCGGGCTCGGCCTCTGTGATATGGGGATGTGATGGCAGCCTCTGTGCCCCCATCCATGGAGTTGGGGGAACATCCAGCACCCAGCAGGGATGTGGGAGCCAGAGGCCACGACATGTAGCACCTGTGGATACACATATGGGTATGTACGGAAGCCGTACGGCTCCGTGCATGTATGTGGGTGTATGTAGGTGACCTGTATGTCCCTGGGCATGCCCACACTCGTCCCTTCTGTTCCCGTGTGCCACCGCCACCTGGACGGGTATGTACTATGTTTTGTGTGCGCACGCACGTACCGTATGTACAGCTCGTATAAGTGCCGTGTAGGCACGCACACGCTGCGCCGCTGCTGCCCCCGCCGGGCAGGAGAAGGTGCTGCGGCTCAGCACTGCCACCTGGTGGGAGAGCGCGGCACTGCAGCCGCCGCCCGACGGCGCCCACGGACACGGACCTATGGACAACGGACCCACGGACAAATGGACACGTAGACACGGCATACATGGACACACAAACGCATGGACACGGACACATGGACATGGCCCCCACAGACACAGGTCCCCCCCCGGACTGCAGCCCCACACCTCTGCCCGCACAATAACCATCAACCCCAGGAGCCTCATGGACCACCAAGCCCACTTCCTATCACCAAGTGAGCACCAACCCCCAGTATCCTGCCCTGTGGCAGACCACAGGCCCACCTCCCCAAACAGCACCCATGGGTGTGTCCCCCCACCCCAGTGACCCCCCAGAACCCCCACCAGCCACAGTCACGGGACTGGCCATGACAGGGTGGGGCTCACAGGACTTTAATCACAGGGAGCAATGGGGCACATGGGCACTGTGGGGTGGCAGCAGCACCGGGGATGGAGGGACAGCATAGGGGACATGGGGACAGCCCACGGGACACAAGGCAGCCCCTCAGGAGGTGATGGGACAGGTGACCCCAGTGCCCTTCAGGCCACAAGAGGCCCCGGGCTGCTTGTACAGGTACTGCTGGTGGTAGTCCTCAGCGTAGTAGAAGTCCCCAGCTGGCTCGATGATGGTTGTGATGTCCCCGCACCGCTCTGCTCCCAGTTCCTAGGACAGTCCCATGGCAGGGGGAGCCTGGAGGGACCCCACACCCCACTGCCCCACATATGACACAGCTAGGGCAGGGTCTTGTCCCATACTCCCAAGCTGGGGAAGGTGGCTGGTGTCACAGTGTCCCCAGAAGGGGTCCTGGTGTTGCCACGGGCTCATTGGGGGAGGTCCAGTGTCCGCAGGGGGGCCACAATGTCTTCAGAGTCAGTCCTGGTCTGACCCCCAGGGGGTCATAGTGTCTCATGGTCAGGGAGGTTCCAGTGTTCCCAGGGCCTGTCCCAGTATCCCCAGGGGCGCTCCCGGTGTCTTCATGGGGGACCAGGTGACCCAAGAGGTGTCTCCAAGGGAAGTCTCAGAGTCCCCAGAGGCCTCTCAGTGGGACCAACAGGGATCCTAGTGTCCACAAGAGGGGTTCCAGTGTCCCCAGGGTGGGTC
>QWTY01008431.1:11162-28979 GCA_008033365.1 Pseudorectes ferrugineus
CTGCTTTTGCACTTGGTGAAACATGAAGGACATTTCAGCAGAATTTTAAAGATAAACAGTTGAAAATAAAGAATCCTCTTGTCCACAGTCCATCACCTTTAAGGACCATGGCAAGGATTCTTCTACATTCACAGCTTTATGATGTTTCTGTGCAACATGTACAACGAAGTGAGAGACCTGCATCAGTCTTACACATAGACAAGCATCAAATTAACAGTTGTGGTTTAGGCCGGGCTCTCTTCCCCTGGTTCTCCTTAGTTGTGAATTGTCTTAGGCTGAGGATATCCTACAGAAACAAACGGAATAAGTCTTGCTCAAAATATTCAGCTGCCAGGCAGGCAGATGGGGATTGCAAGTTAAAACACTCCTGAGCAGGGTAGAACTGCAGGCCGTGGTAAATTCTTAAATTAACAAAGGTGTAAACCATGCATTCTCCCTTGTTAGGCACTGCTCCTATTGGGATTGCAAAAAAAAGTCTTACCCTTAATGAGCTAGGATCCAGTTATGCAGGAAATGCAAAGACACATTTTAAACACCTAAGGATGAAAGAAGAGAAAGGTTAAGACAGTCTTGATCTGTATCCCATCTGAAAATAAATGCAAATTCTCTTTCTGGCAGATGCTTTTAGAACACTTAGAAAAAAACAAACCCACAAACATTATTTTTCTCTTATGCTTTCATGAAAATACTAATGAATTGAAAGAAATTGCTTGTGCTGTAAATATAAATGATGTATCTTGATGTATCTTACAGGTGTCCAAAAGTTTTAAAGCAAATCAAAAGAAACTGTTTCAGTAGGCTTAGATTTTCTGTACATAGGTGGAATACATTTCGTTTTTCAACTTCTTAAAAGCTTTTATACGACATTTGGGAAAAAATATCCCTTCAGTCAATAACACATTCTAAATATATGCCAGTATAAAACATACAAAATATGCTTTTATAGAAGTTATTCACATAAATGTAAGCTTATATAAAGATAAAAATACATTCACTCTTCACTGTGGTGAAATCAACCACTTATAAATACATTTGGTCTAATTTCACAAAATTTCCATGTTTTGTGATGGTATCAAACCAAGACTGCAGAGAGCTGAAGGCTGATACCAGGTTAAGTGAAAGGGAATCAGAGCCATTCTGCTTTTCTGACTGCCATTATGGTAATGTGATCAGTACCTTGACAGATGCTAAGAAGAATAATTTTGCTGATTGACTTTTCTTCAAACCTAAGGCTGTGGGCAATCAAAGAAAATATGAACATCTGGCTGAGCTTTTGATTGCCATGCTCACTGATATAGTGCACCCAAATAAGCAACAGTTAGCACAGCTTGTGTCAAAAGACCCATCAGTTAATTCAAATTAAGTCAGGAAAATTGAACCCAGTTGGCATTCATGCATATTTGTATGCGAAGTTTAAATAAGATTCTTCTGCATTACATTATCCTTTATTTACAAGGGAAACACATGCAAAGTTTTGTGGTTTAAGCAAATATTTTCAACAGCTTTTTGACTTCTTAAAGCCAAACTTCTGGGAAAACTCTGTGTCCTTTGGAAAGACATATCCAGTCTAATAAACATTCAAATTTGTTGGCTTTCTCAAGTTCATATTTCTCACTTCTTAAAACATTTCACAAATTTGGACAAGTTATTCATAGACATTTTGTCTGTAGCAAATACAATAATGCAGAACTGGTATTTGGGCAAATTTACTAGCTAAGATGGTGGCCAAGATAACTACTGTAGTAAGAAAGAAAAGTCTGAAAACTGAAGACTAATTTCCTCACGTTTTTGCTTGATTCTGAGTGTAAAACCCTGGGAATATGTACTTTCTTTTAAAGAAAAATAGCATTCCTGCTGGGATTCTATTTATGGTAACAGTAAATTAGGTTGCGTGAGAACCTGAGATTAAAACTAATCAAAGGCAAAAGACAAGTTGTGTGCCTAATTTTTTAAAAAGAAAAATTTAGAAAATAAAGATCAAATTGATTTTTTATTTAATTCTAGTTCCTTGCAGTAAATAAACTTTAGTCATTGCTTGGCAGATAGAGATACCATTGTTTCCAAGTTAAGCTGTAAAATTTTATTTGTAACTTGGGTGTGAAATCTGTTTTTTCTTAAAAAATAGTGACAGACTCTCTGGCTGAGGTGCTATCTGTGCTCAACTAACTAGAGGTGAAATTTACTGTAATCTCACCTAAATCTCAGCTCAATCTGACCTGACTCTAAAATCCTATTACAAAATTCCAGGATTTCTGCAACTCATTCAGACGTGTTAATCTGAAGCCTAACGCAAACCAGCGTATCACACACTACGTGGGGGATAGGGTCACACTGGCAGCCCCAGCTGCAGCTTTGCTCTTGGACTGGGGTCACATCGCACCTGTAGCCACTGCTCCTCATTGCCTGGTGTTGTCAGAGCCAGGGAGCTTCAGAGCAGAGCTGGGAATACCTAAAATACTGACAGAGCAGAAGAGGGACCATGTCAAAGGAGAAGGTTGGGTGAGTCAGTCCATGGGCCTGGGACTCACATGCTACATTAGCAGCTGCCACTGATGCAATGAGTGTGGCCAAGCATCTGTTACATTCTTTTATTTTTCTGAGGGTCCACTTTGTTTTGATGCCCAGAAATAGGTTTTCCTAATCACTGACTTCCATGAATATTAAGACTCAAACACTCTTGAGAACAATCAGATCAATTAATTAGAAAACTGTTACTATGCTGCCTTCATAAATCAAGAGTTAGCTTGTAATCCACAACTTCAAAGTCTTTTAGCAGCTGTTTTCTTGAAGTTCTTTCCTTTAAAATACTAATGTCTCTTATACATCCATCTTCTGATTCAGAGGTTAAGAGTTCTTCTACTAGTGCTACCTTTAGAAATATAGTTGATGGAAAATCCCCTCGATAGTCTAATGATACGGTCCAGTTACTCTCAAGTGCACAGGCCCCTTATAAATGCTACTCAAAAATCAATATCAATCCTTCAGTGCCTTCAAGAGATGTGGAGTAAGGGCCATAATAATAGTGATTGCCTCCAGCAAATAACTGTTCAGTGATTATGCTGCAGTGGCCTAGAAGTCAAAATCCCCCTCAATAACTTTCAAAATGAATGCATGCTGGGAAATGTAAAATCATCCCTGGCAGGCAGGTCAGTAGCTGCCCTTTCTAGTCAAGTACCTACATATTTACTCTGTTGCTCTCTCATTATTGACATAAGATTTTGGAGAAGAAAGTCTGCTAAAAAAAAGGTAAGCTGCAAAACAGTAGGTCAGCATTTCAGACATGTTCAACACAGCAAAGAGCACTGTGCACCACAGGAGAATCAGCTGGCAGCCCCTCCCTTTGCCTGTTTTATTTAGGAATTTGAAAGTAGACTAAGGAGAATACATTTACAAAGAGTGCGGTAGTAGGGAAAAAAATCACTCCAAAGTGTAAAAAACAAAGCAGCATTCATAGTTATTGCCTCTGATATTTATCCTCTGAGTAAAGCAGCTGCTTGCTTGAAGTCAGGAATTGGGGAATACTTAGCACTGTTTGAAGTAGTGTGGCAATTACTTTATGGCTAAGACTCTGAATGTAATGTCATGGCATTTTCCTGGAGTTCCAGTTTCCATGGTTTGCACGTGAGAAGGTCGTAGTGGACAGTATCAAAAGCTCAGCACAGTCCAGATGTAGCAGCCATTGCTTTGACTGTCCACAGAGTCAGCTGCACCACCGGAATAAGAGACTGGCTTGGCTTGGCTTGGCTTGGCTCATCAAGAGCAACTCACCTAAAGCCCTCATTGCCTCAGGGCATTGCCTTCCCATCTCATTATCTTCTGCTTGCTGACACTGTATCAAAACTAGCCAACCAACCAAAATGGTTTGCCAAGACATCAGGGTTTTCTTCAAGTCTGCTCTTTGGTTGAATCCATGCTTGACCCGTGTGTACAATTCACTCTCAAAAATTAAAGACATGACAAAGTTCTCTCTCTCCACATAATTCTTGGAAAATGAGTGCTCCATCTTTCCTAAGATAGGAAGTCCTTGCCATACAGAATAGACAACCTTGCTACATTTACACTTCACCCTGTCAAAACTTTTAAGTAAAAATATTGGAAAAAATTGTCCATATGCATGCATAGATCTACTGCCAGGGATGTTACCTGCTACAAGGCACAATGAAGTAATGATATAATAAAAAAAAAAAATCTTTGGAAATATAAAGACAGTGATGTTTTTGTATGTTAGAAACAGAAGTACAAAATAAAGATTGGAGAAGGACAACTCCCAACTGTTTTTTAAAATCCTTCATTGGATTGAAAGCATTTTTATTTCAACCATCTCTCAAATATTAAAGATTTTTTCCTACCAGTATTCTTATCAATTTAACTGTCTTAGCAAGTTCTGGAAAACCAACCTTTTCTGCAGACATGCTGTACCACCATGTTGAGTTCTACAGCTCCATAATAAAATCATTCTCATGTGGTCTTCCTTCATGTATAATATAGTGTTTGTATGAATGCTTACTGCAACTGGAAATATATTGTGCCATCTAGCAGCTGACAGTTTAAGCAATGCATAAATATTAGAATAAAGAAAAGCTTAGTGTGGTTTCAGAGCCAGTTTCATTGAAAATTCTCTGAACTGGCCAGTCTCTTTGTGACATCTGTTCTCATCTGTTCTCTGGTAGCTGAGGGGGTTTTTATTTCAAAAACTTTGAGAACAAATGTTATGTCAAAATATATTCTCTGCAATAAGCATTAGGTAGTGAAATAAATTAGACTAAGTACCTACCCAGGAGTAAAATTAGGTTTTACAGGCATGAGTGCTACCAGCAGTATCAGACTCAGGGAACCTGTTATGATTTAGACCTTAGTGATATGGCAATAATAAGATACCTTAAGCAAGCTGTTGGCTGAGTCAGTCAAGTTAATCTCAACTGTGTTTTAGTGAAGTCATTTTATCCACATAAGTTGATTTTAGTCCATTAAGACAACCCTTTTACTTCACAGTGTGTATAGTCATTACATTTCCCTACCTTCATCTGTCTTCATTCAAAGGAGCACTCAACCACCTTGGCGCTTATTGCCATTAACAAGATTGTGGTTCACCTTAATACAGTGTCAAATGAAGTCACAAAGAGTCATGTGGATGACAGCAAGAGAAACTGCACCCGCGTGCACAACGTTATCATGCAGATGAGAAATATAAATGAGGGATGAAATGCAATTTAAGCAAACACTCAGATGGAAAACAAATGTGCCATTTCAGACAAACAACTCCTGAAGCAGCTGTACAGGAGTTCTTCACTTGTAATTCTTGCAATGGGATTGAAAATCAGAAGAAATCAGAATTGTTAAGCGATCAGGAAATAGCAGGTATTTTCAATAAAGTTGTTGTATTTCAATGAAATATTATCTTTTACTGACAAGACAAGCATTATAAAACATACAGAGTTAACTGCATGAGCATCCTAAAAGCTTGTGTATTAAAGCTCAGAAGTTCATTTGGCAGAGAGACTAATAGGCCTAAAAGCTTTCTAGCTCATTTTAACACCTTCTGTTTTTCTCATTAGTGCTGGCACTGATGTTCAGTTATTATTGTAGGATCTGATCATATTTACAAACTCTTGCTACTTTTCCTCCTTAGAGACCTCATCTGAATCACTTTTAAATATCTAGCAGATGTTCAAGATACTCAGTTCTTAGAAAGATGCAAGACTTTTTAAATACCATGTGAAGCATGGCTACAATCTCTAACTCCTGTGCCTAAAAAGGAAAACTTTCCTTGAAGACACTGTCTCATATAAGTACCTGCTGCAGGTTTTATCCTCTGAATCAGCTTGTGCTGATCATGGAGGATTCAGGATCCCAGACTAGACTAAGCCCACACAGCTGTACAAAGTCCCTGTGTTAATTATGTCTCCAGCACGTATCATGCTCAGCATTTCCAGCACCACTTTTGCTAAAAGTCTTTTACTATCAGTCCTTAGCCTCCAACCTTTGGTAGAAGAAGAAATGTAACTCCTGAGGCCACAGAGTTTGGATGGGAGAGGATAGTTTTGCCTTTTACAGTACTAAGCTTAGTAAGTTTTAAAATGCACACTCAAGAGAATATGCTAATTTGACTGAGTATTCCTCACTTCACGGAAGAATCAACTTTTATCAGCATCTCAGGTTTGCTCCCCAGCTCCTGTATAAAATGAACCCGTGGGGTCTGTGCACAGCTAATAAGTGTAGTGCTCTTTTAGAAGCAAAGTGGTTTGTCACTGTGCAGCAGCAGATGACCTGCTGAGGTCAAATCAGATGCAGATGTGTTTTAGAAACACTTGCAATTTTCATTTTCTCTGAAATTAAGAGTAAAAATGTCTTCAGGATAAGAAACATCTTCATTAAGGATGGGTTCATTAAGGATGGTATGTACTCCTTTCTGTACACCTTAATCTCCTTCCACATTAGCCATAGGGGAGTTAATAAGATGCTCAAAGTGAACTTCAGGAGAACATGCATAAGCAGCAGGTAGGTTAGAGGAAATCACTCATCTCTCACTGGCATAGCCAGTCACATGATGAGGTGAGCGTGGATACAGAGCTGAGAGGAACAACAGTGATGCTATCCAAACTCAGAATGCCTTGATCCATCATCAGGGTCAAATCACAACTAGTTCCCACCAGCAAGAGAGACCAGCCCCAGCTACAACCACATCAAACTGTAATTTTTTGAGTAAGCAGCAGTCCAGTAGATGAGCTATGTCCATGTGTGGTAACTAAGATCTTATAATCTGTGTTTCTGATGCTAGCACACCTTTTTCCTAACTTTTTTTATAAGACTAGCATTGGAACCAGCTTTCTCTTTGAAGAGCTTCTCAGGTCTCTTCCCTGCCTGCCCCTCTACACCACTTTTCCAGAAATATATTCCCATGTATTCATATTTGCTGTTTGAAACCCATACTGGGACTACGTGAATCAAATCTAATCTGCTAAACTGCTAATTGTTGAGCTAATGTGGGTTTTTTCTGTGTATATCTGTATGTACCTGCCTTGTCAAATTCCCTGACCAATGTGTGTTACCAATAGCTAACCCCAGTACTCCCAATGCAGCTGCACCTCTTAAGAATCTTGGCCTATTCTCTTCTCTGAGGAGAGAGGAAAAGCATCAACACGACATCCCGCTCCCCTTGAAATGTCTCCAAATCAGGAACAAGTTCATGCAGGACAGCTTGCTCTGATTCTGTCAGTGTTTACACTTAAGGCAAAAAGGGGCTGACTCTGATGACTAATGGTACAAGGACACTAATATATAAAACTGTATCAATTAAAAGGGAACATCTACTTTTATATATTAATACGAGAATATAGTCAGAAATATGAAAACCCTTTTTGTTCTTCCCAAATTAGATTACATATATATCATTATAGTCATCATTTTATGGGTATGTGGAAAAAGAACATATGACTGACCTTCAAATCAACCCTCAGCTTGACAGCCTAGATCGATGTATTATCCAGACCTCTATTTCTCATTCTGTTTCAACTGTCAAATAGAATTTGTTTGTTATAAATAGGAACTCTCCAATAACAACAGAAAATAAGATACAGGCAGCCACCTTGCAATGTACCTATTCTCAAAATTCTCTTTGCTTTTTAAAGAACCCCACATTTGCAGGGTGCTTGCATGAATAGCATCCTCATCTCTTGGACTGGTGTACTCATAATGAAGTGAGATCAACTATTTACAATGTCCTGAAGGACACAGAGTTGACCTAAATTACAAATTAATGGCTTTTTGTTCTCTGTGTGGGAAGGTCATAGGAGATCTCAGATCATAGCAGGTCTTAGATCATAGAAGGGTCTCAGTTTCAACAAAAATGTAAACCAGAGACAGAAACTTCAGGACACAGACTCTGTAACTTAACTGCAAAACAAGCACACAAGTGGTTTTGCCACCACTTTTTGAAGTCCATTTTACTTCTAATACTGTGTTAAAAAAAAAGAGTCTTGACTGGAAGATTCTCCTAATTTTTCTTTATGGATATAGAATGCTTGAGAAATTGTAAAAAAACCACCATACTCTTAAATTACAGCTTCAGATGGCCAGGATTCTAACAAAAGAAATTCTTTTTAACCCAGGGTACCTTCGAAAGCCATGAATGTCACTGAGATTCCCTTGTTGTGAAGACAGGTAAGGAGTGGGTTTCTGAAGTCATCGTTATGCCCTAACAGACTCGCATTCATTGCAGGTACAGTCTTTTGCTGAAGTACATAAGCAGCCTTGGGAAAGAGCACATGCTGGGGAGGTGTCCTTAGGCCAGCAGTAATTAGCTCCCCTAAGAATCCTGTAGCCACGAGGTGCAGTTAGCATTAGGTAATGTACTGCACTTTGAAGTGTAAAAGGATTTCAAAGAGCTCATTGGTACAGAATATCCACTACACTGGGATTTCTGCATTGCTGTTTTCAACTCTTAATATAGAATTATAAATAGATATTCAGACAAATTTGTAAGTTATTTTTGACAACCACTTATTACACTTATTAGATGAAACCCCAAAACGTAAGTTTTCACTAGGAATGTCCCTTTCATGTAAGGAAACAAAAGTTTGTTTTCATTTATTAAGGAGCCTGAAAATCTGTTCATTTTTCTTTTTCCACTTGTTTGCTCCTTAAAAAAAGTTTGTGGTCAGTATAAAAGAACAGAATTCTTAGAAGTAACTCATTTTTTTGCTCCCTGATAATACTGCAAGATTCAATGAAAAAAACCCCAACAAACCACAGAAGGATTTTGTCAGCTTTTGATAACAGGACAACAGAACAGAAATGTAAGCTGCAAAAGGCTTTCTTTTCCTCCAAAAGCTCAAGATTAATATGAAAGTGATAATCAAAAAAACCAAATTGAAGGGAAGCCACATAGACATCAGAAAAAAACTTTTTCTCAAGGAAGGTAATGCTGCCCAGGGACAGGCTGTTCAACGAGAACACCTCGGAGGGATTCAAGACAGCAAAACAAGGCCAGGACTGGCTGGACCAAGTTCTAGTAACAGCACCACCTCAAGTCGGGGCCTGGAGCTGATAATTCCCAGAAGACCTTTCCAAGCAAAAGTTCTCCTGCTGCAATTACTGAAACTACCCAAGAATCATCTAAGAAAAGCAATTATAGGATTTTAGTAAGAAGGTTAAATATGGTGAACCCCCTAAATATGGAAATAAAGCCAAATATTGAAATCCAAATGCAAAAAGAGCAAAGCTTCAAATAAGGAAACATACTCATTCCTCAAAGCCACGCTATAATTTTGGGTTTTTCCCCGAGTTGTACATACTAAATGGAAGCTAAGAAGGGACCCACACCTTTTTTTCCTTTCAAGTCATCCTAACAGGAATCAGATACATTTACTTTATCACAGCAAGAGTCTGTGGACAAAGTATTTAATAAAAGTTATCCACATCATATGTCATCTGCATTTTAAAAATAAACATGTCATTTTATGCAATAGAAATCCTTTAAAGATAAGTATTATCACTTCAACATACTTTTCTTGATGTAAGATTTTCCTTCCCAAAATTTCACCCTCAAGACTTCAAACTCTAACAAGAAATTTTCTTTTATTTTCCCTGTTCAGCACTGTTCATACTCAGGCATTCAGCTTAATGTTTTACACTAGCAGGGTTTGTAAGTGGTTGGATGGGCTGCTTGTTCTGCATGTAAAAATTTAAAATATACTAAATTCCTCTCAAATACTTGGATCAGTGTATTCCCAACAGGCAAGAAATGGATTCTTGATTCTATCATCCTGAGAGCACACCTTATTGTAGACAAGCTAAAGAGAGAACCCAGCTTCCCTTCCTCATAAGCACATGCCCAACCAGCTTATAAGATTGTTCTACTTCTTTAATGAACAAATAGATCATGGTTCCACTACGGTTTCAGATACAGCAATTTAAAGTGACTCAGTTTTGGTGTAAGGGGAAGAATTGGCTCAGGCTGCAACTGCTCATAATTTTAAAATCTGGAGATTTATGGTTTATCTTGTGTACAGGCCAATATTAAAGACATCACATCTGTAGCAATAATATTGTTCTTGCACAGGGATTTTTCCATATATTTGGACTGGAACCTCAAAGAAAATGATGTTTGAATCATGGTAATTTCACTATGAAACCAAAAAAAATTAGACCTACATTAACCAGACTCAGAATTCAGTGCCTATATCAATTCCCTACATGAAACAAGTGACCATCTGCTCCACTTGCCCATAGGCAATACTAATATCTTCTCTCTCTGGCACCCAATTCATCTGCCCTCCCCCGCTCCCTGCTTAGCTTTAAATCCTTCTCTTCATATAACATTACCCACCTATTTTTAACTCGTGTCTTCCGATTTTCTACTTGGCTGCTCACCTCATCAACATATGGTAGATCTGCTCACTGGTGCTACAGACCTCCTATCTGGGACCATTTATGAACTATCTTGTAGCTGGCACAGTCATTTACATGTCTTAAAGGCATTTACAGAATGTCACCACCTCAGAATATATCCTCAGAACAAGCTGTAGCCAGATTTACTTAAAGCTCTTGATCTTAAATTTGTTCACTCTGTAGTGGGTCATAATTTCAAAAGTTAAAATAAAGCTTGATGTTAAGTCTGGCATTATCATTCTAATCATCCCATTATGATCTTGAAGCTTTCATTTGATCTGGAAATTTCTCTTACATTGAAAAGTAGGGATTTGTGAGATTAAGAAACTCTTTAGTACTTACTTTTTCCCCCTCCAAAAGAAGAGGAAAGATACATTTCTACTCTTAATTTCTTCCACTCTTAATTTATTTGGAATTCCTTCTCTCAGATGTCCAGTGAGAAAAGTGCACGTAATGAGTGTTCTCCTATTAGAAACAAAATGTAAGAGTATTTCTGAGCTTATTGAGCTTATTTCTGAGTCTTATTGCTGAAGTTTGAGTCTCTAGTGATTATCTTACAGCTGTTCTATAACCATTCTGGGTTTCATATAAATGTATAAAGTCCTTCTTGTACATAAGCCAAGAAACAATGCAGAGCTGCTCATCTGAGCTTTTCTAATTGTTCTTATACCAGCAGCACAAGAATTCATGTAGATAGGTTTGTCATAATACCTTGTTGGCATTTTTTTATTTAACAATTGCCTCTTGAAGCTAAGCAAACCCTGGAGAAGAATAAAGCTATGGTGAATACAGATGCAACACTAATTAACAGACATGCTAAATATGAATGTTTTAGTAAGAATTTTTTAAAAAAAGTGTATTGGCATGTCAAACAGCCAGGAAATACTTGGAAAATCAAGTTTTATTTCCTTGAAAATTTGACACTCTGCATTAGAATATATTGAGCTGAAATGCTGGGCAGCAAGTTAAAGCAAGGGCCTTGTGTGTGTCCCTATGCATTATTCCTCTTGTGTTGATGCTTACCTCAGCTGCCTGTTGGGTAGACTGCAGAATTTGGACAAATTTATAAACTTACCAGTAATTTCCAGGCTCTAAAATACTGCAATACAAAGTACTAGCAGCAGTCATCTGGAACAGATTTACTGATTAGGCAGCCCAAGTTAATTATTAAAGACATAGTAGTTTTAACACTGCTGTCTCATGTTTGTAAGCACAACAAAGAAAAGATCAGCAACAGATGTACTTTGACATGTTCTAATACTCTGAAGAGTGCCAAACCATGTGTATATAAGAAATGGCTAGAGAAACTCCTCTGAGCTCCTCTGCAGAAAAAAAAGTGAGTAAAGTCAAAAGATAAATGAAAATAACTGGTTCCGTTATTGTCTCAAGATGTCTGATATTGTTGCCCTCAAGTAACTAGGAGTTTAAACTAATCCTGGCTCAGAGGTTAGCTCTGGAGGTAGATACAGAGATTTTATTAATCCTCCTCTCGTACTGCTTTTACTGTGCTAATATTAGTTCTTTTTCTCCATCATGTGGTGTCCTTAGGGTCAGGCTGTACCTAACCCAAATATCACCTAAAAAGGAAGCTATAATAGAGATGATTGATTTGTCTTTATCTAGTTAATTACGACATCCTGCACTCACTTTCCTTTATTTTTGCAGTTTCCTGAACCAAGAGAATGAATTGTTATTGCCAAAGGAAAAGGAGAAAAAGAAAGGGAGGGGTAGAGAGAGAGGAGAGGGAATCTTTATTTGTCTGCATTTCTCTGTATCTCAACTTCTGCTTTGCATTCAGATAGATTCGGTGCTAAAAAATCCTCATTAATAAATAAAAGCAACCTTCTAACTCTGTATTGCTTTTGGTCCTGAAGAACATCAAAAGACTGTGCAAACCTAAAGTAAAATGCAATCAATTACCAAGCTCTGGGGATTATTTCACCAAAGCAATTGATTTAACTTCACCACTGCAGCCACCTCTCATTGGAAACATATCAGCTATTTAAGAGCACACTCATAAAACAAGGTAACAAATTACCTCAACATTTCCTAGGGAATAACCTTTCAGTCTTTCACTAGAAGAAGACACATCAAAAATCACCTTTTTTTTTTTTCACTTCAGTTCATATGATCTCTACTATACCTACAAGAAATGTATTATAAAAGGGAATCCAACTGAAGATTTCATACACTAGAATGTATGGCTTAGGTTTCAGTGAATAGATAATAGGATCTTTAATGACTGCATACAACAAGGATTGGGAGTTGTCACATCAAACTACATTTCTGCTTAACAGCATGACAGGAAATAGATTTCAGTAAGAAACACGACTCAATTCACAAATGCAGGGTTTCCATCAGTGAAGATATTCTATCCGTGTGTGATCCCAGAGAGAGTATATGCAGGAATTTGAGGACTGACATTTATTTTGACAAAATGGTGAGTTCTGAGTTTGACAAGGGGCACTACCTAAGAAGGGAAGGAGACACTGTCTAAAATACTTTATCCAAAATAACTTGTTTATTTCTTGGTCTTGCCACACATTTTTTATTCTGTCAAATGGGAAAGTGATTCCTTTTCTTTCCTTCTCTTGGGCTAGGGCCACATCTTACTTTCACTGTGTATCTAAAGAGACAACGCTCTCTGTTGATGCTGGTGCCCTTCAGACACTTCCCATACTAGTAATAAGCAAATTATATTAACCTTTTTTCAAAAGTGCTGAAAAATCTGGAATTGCCATTATAACTCTCAGCAAGACACTGCAATGTTTTTCACTGTGTTGTTGGTTTTGAAAAGCTACGTAATATCATACAGAAATGAAATAACTTCATTTTCACCATCAATTCCTCTTTTTAACATTATTCAGTATGTGGATCATCTGTCTTGTATTCCCATGATCAGATATTGAAACTTAGCTTTTAAAACTTAACTTTTCTCACAAACCATAATGCCAGGGACTAGAATCTTTGCCATGACACAGGGTTTTGTCAGGGAAATCCAGCAAGGTGAAATCATTCAAGCAAACAGTTACATAGAGGAGCATAAAAAAGTCATCATATATCCAATATAGGAGCCCCAAGTGCTGAGTAGCAGCTGCCTTTCTGATGGAAGTGCTCATTAAAAGCTGCCAGCGTTCATGCAGTAAGCTGGAAATGCCTGACTCTAGGAACAAAACAGGCCAGAAATTGCCAAGTGTCAAGAACACGAAGTGCAGACCACCAGCAGCACTTTAAAGCTCCTATAATTCCTGAAGATCTGTTTGGAATGGTATTCCTCTCGAAATCTGTCAGCCCATGGGCCTGCCTGACCTCTGTTGCTGCTTGTGTGGAGTCAGCTGTACCAGCGTGCAGGTGTGAAAGAGCATTTCCCTTGCTTGTAACCAGTCAGAATGAAAAAAGGGTTATAAATATTGAAATAGATTCCCAGATCCCAGTGTCTCAGGACAGGTGGGAACATGACAGTGCACAAGTCTGTCTAAAAGCACACAAGGACTGTACAGGTAACAGCACTTCTCTGAATAAAAATTTTCACTGGCTTTGGCAACAATGACCCACTCGGGTTTTATTTGCTCCCCCTCAAATCAGAATTGTTCTCAAATCAGCAGTGTTCTAAAAAGTACAGTTTGAAATTTAATTCAATCTTTATTTGATATGTATTAACATGTATAAAGAATTGCCTTCACTAAGGCAATTTTTGAAGGTTTTTCGTGTTTTGTTTTCATTTTTTCTTTTTTTTTCAGCCAAACCTGTAACACAGTACTGGTATTTAATCATCTTCAGAGATTTTTTCATCCTAATTCTTGAAAAATAAAAAAATTGTATTGATGTGTACTCTAGATACCTCATGATTTAAAGAAGAAATTTAGCATTCATGACTGATATTTTTTACTTTGCTGATGATACTACATTTTCATATAGCAGCTGAATACCCTGTAAGTATATAAGACATACCCAAGCACTAAAAAACTGAAATTAAGGTGGTATATAAGGTGGCATTTCTACAAGTAGAAATAAAAAGTATGACAAGCTAGTGAGAGAGTCACTGAAAGACATTTGGCAGCACTGGTGATGTCTGAAAATAATCCAGCTGCCATCTTATTTTAGACAGTCACAGGAATCTGACTGACTTTGATCTAAGAAGCTGTCATCAAAGAGATCTGAAAGCTTGATAAAGTACAGAGAAATCAATTTTTCAAACCCAGCCAAACTTCAACTTGGATACTTGATGGACACAGCAGAATAATTGACTGGTGTAAAGGAACCAGAAAAGTTAAATTACTCAAGATATTACTGGATTTGTCTATTTGTTCTGTCACCCAGTTTGCACACATGAATATTTTGTTCACTGTACTGTTATTCTTTTTTTTTTCCAGGTAACACATAAAATGGACTCAGCACTTCCACTTTTGGATTATCTTTTTTTCCTCACTTGCAGACATTGTATTTACAAAATAATCACTTCCATTTTTTTCTGCTAAACATCTTCACCTCCCAGTACCATTTCTATTTGTGTGTACTCAAGTGTCTAAGTTCTGCTGAAATTCAACAGACTCTTCAAAAAACTCCCACATTTATTTTATGGAAAATACCTCTGAAGATACAGTACAAAAGGCTTAAATCACTTCTGGGACTGAGAGACAACACTGTTGCCTCGTGTTTTCTCTATGGCTGTTTCCTGATCGTGGAAGGTGTGGTGCCCATGTCTGTAAGTCATTGACACAGGTTTGAAAATGGAACCTGAGATCTCCTATCCATTGCTCAGCTCCAAAGAATTCTCCTCCTCCTCATATAATTTCTTTTACATCTATGACTTCCAATTAAACTTATACTAAATATATTTAAAAAATATATTGCTGCTTTAAAATTATTGAATTCCTCTTTTTGTTTCATGCTCTCTCAAGGAATGTTTTAAAGAGGTACTTACATATAATATTTTGCAATTCTTGGGCATGTTGGGTTTTAAAAGTGATCAGGTTTCAATTACCAATAATGACCTTGCAGGACCTCAATAATTACCACAATTCTCACAGGGTGCTTATTAAACTTTTAGTGGTTTTTCCTCTTATTTAAGAAACTTTATTCCTTTTGCAAAAAAAAAAAAAAAATTCTAGATGATTTCAAAAGGACTATTTATGCCTAAAGCTACTTACTGATGATAAAAGAGTAGTACTGTTTGCTCATATTTTATTTTTCCATATTTGCAGCTATTTAATATTCTGCCCTACCTTGCTATGTACTAAATACTTTGCAGCTTTTAGCTGCTTGATGTTATAATTTTTAACAGTTCTTATATTCCGTTCTAGTGACATCAGATGTAATCTTAATCCTTAATTTAATTGAAATAAGTGGCATTTTTTTTCCCTATACCATAATCACCTCTAACATCTCACAGTAAACAGCAGGTGGTTCTAATCAATCTCCTTCCATCCATTACTTATTCCCACGAATGTTGTCTTTTAAAAGTTCCTTGGGTTTGGAACTATACATTGTATAAAACTGTCACGTCATTTTCATTTCTGATGATCCATTATCACAAGATACCAGATGTTCACTACTTCTTCTTAACTACCATACTTAGGGCTTATGTCTTAGAACTAACTGAGATAATCTTTGAGATAATCTTTGATCTGGGTATTTTCTTCCAACACTGGGAGGACACAATACTACATTACCTCAAGTTATGCTCACACAATATTTAGTAATTGGTCATAGGAAAAGCAATTTGATTGTTTGAGCAGCAAAAAGAAGTCTGCAAAAGCTGCTTTTCCCATACATTCCTCAACCTCCTGTAGTCCATAGGACTACTCAAGTGCTTAATGCGAAGTGTGTTGAAGAACTACCTTCTTAAACCAGGGAAAACAAGTTTTTGTCAGGTAGGAAAAAATATACATACAAGAAAATATAGTGCTTAGTCCTGAGGGATATCTTATTTTAAATATCGATTCTTCTCCCCTGGATCCTCACAGCTCCTACCAGAAATTACAAAATTTTTGAACCGACATTCTGGTGATAGGATAACCTGTTTGCTGTCCAAAAAATATATTTCTGTAAAAAAATTAGAATTAAGGATTTTTTCAAAAATTTTAAATTTAATGTTTCTTCCAGTAAGTATTTCTCGAAATAGTGGATATTGTAGCCAGCATGTTGCTTACAGCCTGATTTGCTAAGCCCGTGCTGCCGGTATCACAGCACAGAAAGCCTCTTTCCAGAAGGGATTGGGTGTCTTGACAGCCTGGGAAAGAGATGCTTAACATGTCCCTGCTGGATTCTGCAGCTCACAGGTCATTAGGAGCAAAGTCTCTCACAGTGATCACTTTCTCTACCAAGAGCTGCAGAATTTTCAGACTAGCACTCCACAGCAGTGTTAATGTTATGGATTAAAAAAAAAGTTAGTTTGAAGCAGATTTAAGAGTTAAAAGCATATTCAGCAGTGCTATTTATAAATTGCCCAGTAAGCATAAAACTCTGCTTTAACTTCTGAGAAAAAGAAGTAGAGAGAAGAGCTTCTCTCCAATGAGAGAGGGAACATTTATCTCTAGAGACTGTGCTGCTTCATCTAAAGCCATCCAGAAAACACTGTGTGCCAATCAGTTCAGTTCCACTGAGTGCTAAAAGGATGAACAGGCAGGTTTACATTGCAAACTGAGACTGAACGTGGCAGTTTGGAAGCCTGGCTTCCTTTCCTTGCCAAGTTCTCTCTAACCTTAGTTAGCTGTGCACTGCTTCACTGGTCCTCAGGGTTTGTCTTCCTTTCCATTATTGTTTTGAATGGCACTAGGACAGGAGTGCACACACTGGAACCTTCCAAGAAAACTTTTGAAATATTTAATTGCCAAAAATAATACATATTTCATTGTTTAACATTTGACCTACTGCAAATAAAACATACCTTTGTTTTCTGCAGAATTATTATGTCAGCTATGAAGTCAGTTGTCTCTTACACAGGGCCATACCTTAGGGTTTGCTTTCGTGATTATATTTTCAGTGAGAATTTTCTAACAGGGTATTTAAATTCTAGTTCTGAAGTTCCCAATCAGAAGTCAGAAATGTGTTTATTTGCAAGAATTCAGGTGAATAGAGAAAGATTATCCAGAAGTAAAAGTTTTAGAATAGTTAGCATAGAAAACAATTTTTAAATGTTTTTCTTAGAAAGAAAAAAATCACCTATTCAAATAGATTATGATTATCTTCTATTCAACACTCTCAAAGCATATTTTTTCAGGGGGTGTAAATTGACATTGCTTCACCGAAACCAGTATGCTTTGCAAGTCTACAGGCTGGAGCTCTAATCCTTCATTATCCAAGTGACTTCTTAATACAATTTTACAGCCCTGGTATGGTTCTGAATCATTATTTTCTATGTATTCAGAGACTCTCAGAATTCAATGGCTTCCAGCCATTCTAATAGCTCTAATTTCATGACAGTTC